>JAYXIM010032278.1:0-10905 GCA_037575425.1 Anastrepha fraterculus
GTAGACAAACGGGCTAACGATGACACTCGAGAAGGTAGAATGCTTCGTAGGCAACAGCAAATCGATATTTTGGAAGCTGCTATGACGGCTGAAGAACTATTACATGGCCCAGGAATAGATGACACAGTGTAAGTAATTAAATAATTCGTGTAACTCTATATAAATCGATAGACAATTTTTAAATACGTCTTTCTCAAAACTATGTTTTTTCAACTGGTGATTACTGTAACTTAAAAACCGCCTGGTAGATTTCAATAAAATTTACAGTGCTTTTGAAAAACAGAAAAAGTTCGTGCCTGATCGAAGGATTTTTTTTTCAAAATTTTCAATTTTTTTTAACAATTAATTGTTAAATCTGAAAAATAAAAAATCTGAAAAAGAAAAGCTTCGATTAGGCACAATATTATCTATTGAAAAAACCTATTTCACTTATCCGATTGGCTTTAGATGAATCTCCAAGGACTTATGATGATCACCGCAAGCGACTTCTGGAGAAACGGGCTCCACACAATCAGCGATAACTTTAACAATTTTTTTTTTTCTGAAATTTTGCTAATATCAAGGCGAAGTATAATGCAAAATAAAGCAATTGACTAGCAAAAAAAAAGTATTAAAAATCATCATTTTTTCGGACCTCTGACTACCCCTAACCCCTTAAGAAATGTTTTTTTATTTATTTAACATAAATGTATAAAATCGCAGCACTGTCTACAAGGACTTCAGCCATAAAGAAATGTTAAAGGTCGCGATTGGCCCGCTAGAACACCAGACATAAATATTTCTTTTCCAGAGTAATTCACGCGAACAGGCCACAATTTAACGGTAAGGAACGTATAAGTCGCGATTAAAGAGAGTTGGACACACCAAGTGAAGCCAATTCCTTCTCCACCTTGATCTTTCCAACGCGAAGGAGGTCTTCCTCTTTCTCTGCTACCACCAGCTGGTATCGCATCGAATACTTTCAGAGCCGAAGCGTTTGTATCCATTCGAACGACATGACCCATCCAACGTAGCCGATGGATCTTTATTTGCTGCGTTATGTCTATGTAAAGCTCATACAGCTCACCGCCTGCGATATTCGCCGTTGCCAACGTACAAGGGTTCAAAAATCTTCCGCAGAATCTTTCTCTTAAACACTCCAAGCGTCGCTTCATCGGATGTTGTCATCGTCCACGCTTCTGCACCATACATTAGGACGAGCATGAGGAGACCCTTATAAAGTGAGTGAGGAGAGCCTTATAAAGAGGAGGGCCACTTCAGATTTTAAAAAACGTAGCTCTTTTTTTATCAAAAATATTCATTCAAATTTTAGAATGCAAGGGCAAGTGGACAGATTACTCACGCAAAATTTATGAGTTTACACGCAATTAATTTGTTATCAGAATTGAACTTTTTGGAATTTAGTTTTTTTAATTGCCAGGTAAAAAACTTATCAATAAACTTAAATTTTTTTAAATTTTAAAACACTTGATTTTAAGCTTGATATTTCGCTTAGTATTGGTAAGTAATATTAATTTTATTCGTAATTCGTCCTAACTTAAAACGAAGTATAAAAAGCTTAAGAAAAACAAGTGCGTTTATGAGAATTTCCACTAGTGTACATATGTATGTACATATATGCATACTCGAATACACATTTGTATGCACAGAATTTACGATCTGTATGCACTATCTGGTGCGAAAGCTATCAACTAGCACACAGTTCAAAGGACTCCAAATAATGTCGTACGCCCAGAGCAGGGCGGGATAATGGATTGTAATGGCCGGAGCAGCGAGCCGATAAAGAGCAGAAAATTAATGAGATACATTTCAACAAAACAAGTAAAAGAAATATTAAAGGCACAGGCAGTATAGACGCAGCTGAATGTTTAAGAGAGTGTGGGTTTCATATATCACAAACATGCACACGCATTTACAAAGGAAGTGGATGATTTATAATGATTCGCTGAAAGACAAGATGCAATGAAGCAGACTTTGAATGATATCTAGTAAATTTATGGGATTTATTTATTGGGATTATACTTTTATGTATATCTATGAGTGTGTACAGTTGAATTTTAGCGCATATTTTGTATACTAAGTATGAATTAAGGTCAGTTATTTCCTTCAAATATAAAGTTTCACAAAAGCTATAGAAGCATATAAATAAATAAATAAAATAAAATAAATGTATGACTGCTTACTTATGGGAATTATTCATATACAACTTCGTAAAAATGTTCTAAAAATACCATGTGATCAAAATAATAAGTACACTAGAAACGATATATTTAAAAGTAGTATTTTGTTCAACTTTAACATCTCTGTGAAGTAGTTGTTAACCACACTTGCGGTGTTATGTCTGGCAACTCTGCTCAGTATAAAAACAAAGCGTCACTTGCCGTAACTGTAAATTTTTATTGACGTTGTTTAATTTGAACGCAATTTCAGTTGATCAAAATAATAGGTACATTCGTCTTGTTGTATAGATTTGTGTTATAAAATTTTGATTTTGATTTTGATTTTTTTTCTGCTTCGAATTGGTAAGGGTATTATGTGTAGAAGCTTACTTACCAAAAATAATACAATTTTTTATGCAACCATGGGTCGCAAAAGTCACTGTACATCTGAGGAGAGACAATTGGTATGAACCTTAGAAAGGATGGAAAATCTTTGCGAGAAATAGCGAAATCAATAAACCGGTCATTGAATTTTGTACAGAATGCCTTAAAGTTAAAACCGGCAAAAGAAACCCGTGGAAGACCACGGAAAACAACTGATTGTGATGATCGTCGCATATTAGCTATGGCAAAAAAGAATCCATTTTGCTCTTCAAAGGTGATTTCTGCAGAAATCGGCAACATTGTAAGTCCTCCGACAGTAAGAAGGCGTTTACAAAAAGCAAATCTTCCTGGAAGATTAGTCAGAAAAGTTCCCCTTATGCGCAAAAAAATTTACAGATGCGTTTACAATTTGCTGAATCGCATTCAAACTGGTCCGGTCCTGAAGGTGAAAAGAAATGGACAAATATTTTATGGAGTGATGAAACTAAGATAAACCTGTTTGGAAACGACTGTCAGAGACATGTGAGACGTCCCAAAGGCAAAGAATTCCATATCAGGTTTACCAAAAAGACTGTAAAGCATGGAGGTGGGTGCATAATGGTATGGGGCTGCTTTTCATGGTATGGGATTGGCCCGATTTTCCAGACAACAAACAAAATGACAGCTTTGAAGCACAGGGAAATAATGCAGAGAGTAATGCTTCCATATGCGGAGGAAACCATGCCACTGCGTTGGGTCTTTCAACAAGACAACGACCCAAAACATACCTCCAAGCTTTTAAAAAAGTTTTTCGAAGATAACAAAGTTCCCCTTCTAATTTGGCCCAGCCAATCTCCGGACTTAAACCCAATTGAAAACTTATGGGGACATCTTAAACAAAAGTTGGGCAAACAAAGTTTTACAAATAAGCAAGATTTGTGGAGTGCAGTCCAAAAATGTTGGTATGAAATCAGTGAAGATACGTGTAGATCCCTACTTAGGAGCATGCCAAGAAGGATATCGAAAGTTATATCGCAAAAGTGTACTTTGTACAAAACAAAAAGTTTTTTTTTATACCATTTCAAAGTTTTTTAATATAAATGCTGTAATGCACCTATTTTTTTTAGCAGCTTTTTATGGCGGTTTATGCAATTTTGGTTTTTTTTTCTTAGCATTGCAGAATTGTGCTAAAAATTTTAAGTTTTTGCTTATGGTAAAGTATGTATAATAAACGAGTATAACCTTTTTTTGTACTGAATTCATTAATAAATAGTAACTTTGATTTCTGTCAGAACTTCCAACATGTACCTATTATTTTGATCACATGTGTATATGTACTAAAGTTTAACCTATAAAAGTTGTGCCACTAAATTTTGAAATCATATTAGAAATTGACTTCATTCGTTTTCGATTTTTTACAGAACAAATTAAGGGGTTAAATTACGAGGTATTTTGACTTGATTTGATTTGATTTAAAGGGCCTCTCCTCTGATTTTTTTTTATTTCCGCGTGAGATCAAACCAAAACCAAGAAAACTATGATCGTCATCGGAATCCGGTCAATTTGGATTTTGAATCCAATAAATTCTTTGAATCGGATTGCAGAACAGATTTGAATAAGGTAAGGTTCAAACCCATCTAGTGCAAAAAACATTTCACGAGAACAATTGGCTAGGCAAACAATTCTCTGTGGTTGTTTAAATATCTGATGGGAGTCAATGCAAGAGGAGGACTTTTTCTACACGAGTACTTCATGCGAGTACTCAGCTGATTAACAAATACGCGGTTTAAGTATTTACTCGTTTTTTTTAAGAATTTTGGCTTCGAAATACCCTTAATAATACATGCAAATCTGAGCTAAGAAAATAAGTGCCACGAATTTAAATGTATTCACTTTTGGGACTCTGTTGCTTATTCAAAGGCAGTCCAAAATATTAGAGAGTTTGTTACACCATTGAGGTTTTAATAAATTTTCAAGATTTATGCATATGTATATAGAGTCACCAATATTGGCCTTAAAGAGTAACTCGCCAGAAGTATGGAAAATCTTAAAAACATATTTTCAATCCTTGATAAAATAGCGAAGGATTTTCTCTGTATGAATTTTAGAATAAGTCTGATACTATTTGGTATCGGAATAAGTTTCCGCCCTCGTAAAAGAGGTGTCGCTGCTCATACTATTTTTGTGTACGCTCTAATAATATACTGGTGATTTGAAGGTGTATATGCGAGGTCTCGATCGAGTAGTTGATATATCTACGTTTGAAGCGTAAAGATACTTTTTTATCTGACGTCAAAAATGACTAAGTTCGTCGCGAAAAAACAGCATTTGTGGAAAGTCTTGTTTCATTATTATCTTTAAAAAAAAAGTGCAGCTGAAACGTGTCATATATACATATGTAGATCAATATTTACGGTATCAGGCTCCATCAAATACAACTTGTAAAGAGTGGTTTCGATGCTTCCAAAGTGGCAATTTCAACGTGAGTGATAAAGATTGCGAAGAAGCACCGAAAAATTGTGAAGATACTCAACTAACTACAACAGTTATGGGATGAAGACGCATGTCGAACTCTTGGTGATATGTCTAAAGAGTTGAATGTTGACAGATAAACCGTCGGTAAACGTTTGCATGCGATGGGAATGATCCAGAAAGCAGGTAACTGGGTGCCACATCAATTGAAGGAGAGGGATATCAAGAGACGTTTGGTGACGTGTGAGATGTTTATTGAACGGCAGAAAAGAAAAGATTTTCTGCATCGCATCGTCACTGGCGAGGAAAAATGGATCTATTATGGATCTTCGATACTTCCAACAAGTACAGGTATCGAGTACATGATACTTAAAGAACAGCAACTGTTTCTTCTGGAGGTGTAAAAGTTTCTCTGAACACAATTCTTCAATTTCGAAGTCATCCATAACTTCGGAGAGGATATTTTTATGATTTATATTTATTTTCTATCATGCAAAAATGTTGTATTCATTTGTTTTCTCCATTTTGGTAATTTGTTTTAGAAAATATATAAAAATTGAAATTGAATTTAAAAAAAAAAAAAAGAAATTAGCAATTCGTGCTCTAATTCCAAGAGTTCTTTCAGGAGCTACTTCCATTTGTTAGGAAGCGCGCAACTTGACGAGAGCGGGCGTGTAATTAAGTGAAGAAAATAAATAAATAAAATAAAAACCTTACTGATTAAAAAAATCAATCAAAAAAAAAAAACTATGAGTGATAAAGATAATAGCAATAATCCGTATGGATTATTGGAAAGTGATTCAACAATCCACAACACCAATGCTAGTGATAACTCTCGCTCTAAAAACAATATAAAACAAACAATAAAAAGAAGAAAAGAGCAAAGAGACGGGCAACCCAAAGAACGTGACGATGTGGAAGAAGGTAATGATGAAATTCAAAACAAAAAATCTTTGTTGGCCCTACTGCATGCACTTACTGCACAGGTCGCTGAACTAAAAAGCATAATAGTGAATCTTAACTCTGGGAAAGCCTCTCTCATAGAGGAAAACGAACAATTAAAAATATACGCAAACGTCAATCAAAGCAAAAATGTTACAGATATTACTATGTCAGAAGAAGTAAGCAATCAAAATGAAAGGGAGCACAATTTTCCTTCTCTTCCCATGGTAGAGAGCCGCATACAGACAAAGGAAAGTTGTCCAAAAACAACGCTTAAGTTGACAAAATCCGTACTACCAAAACCTGAAATTAAAAAAAAGAAAGAGAACCCGCCTGTGTTTATTTGCTATAATATCAATCAAAAAGAAATGACAAATAACCTACAGCAGTTATTAAAACACAAAAACTTTGTGTTTAATATTATCAACAAAAATGTAACACACATAAGTTCATGTGTCATAAATGACTACAAAAATATTAAAACTTATTTAATAGATAGTAAAGTAAATTTTTATACTTACACCCCCAATGAAGAAAAACCCTATTCAATAATTATTAAGAAACTATCAAATATTTACGAACACGATGAAATAGTTAGTTATCTTAATGACTTAAAACTTGATATTGAAATTGTAAAATTATCAAAATTCAAAAGTAATAATTGGCTAATTCAACTTAGCCATAAATCTAACTTGTCGGAGTTCTATAATATTAGATATATTCTTAATTGTAAGGTTAATTTTGAAAAATTAAAACCAATGATACCCTCACAATGTAAAAACTGTCAACGTTATACACATGTGGCAAGTAATTGTTATTTACCCTACCGGTGTATTAAATGCCTAGATAATCATGGCCCTGGAAAATGTAAAATACCTCTTAAGGAAAATAATCATAAGGAACATGTTTATACTGATAGTGAGACAGGTCAGTTAGTTAAGAAAATAGGTATCCCTGTAAGTTGTATAAATTGCAATAAGGAAGGTCACACTGCCAACTATCTAAATTGTCCCAAACGCTTAGAAATAGTAGAACGAATGAACGCACGCAAGTCTCAGAGCTCAAACAAAATTCCAACAAATACAGCAATAACAAGTAATGTTAACATGGGTATACGAGTAAATTCATCTTCATATGCTTCGGTTATGCATGGAAATGAGCCTAAAAGAATCATAAAAAGTGGTAACACTAAAACAAAAAATTTAACAGTGACTAAGCCGTTTGATACTGTTAATAGTGAATGTATTAGATTATTTGGTAACGATATTTCTGACTGCATGAAAAAAATTGTAAGCTTTTCAAAAGCATATAAACAGCTACGTAATGATGACGAAAAATCAGTTGCCCTGTTTGGGTTACTAACAGAATTAAGAATCAATAATGATTAACAAAAATATCAAATGCATACTCATAAACGTAAACTCTTTGATATCAAAGCACAAAAGGCACTACTTTAATCTATTTTTGAAAAAACACAAACCGGATATAGTACTTATAGCCGAACATCGCCTCAATCCAAGACACAACGTTAATTTCAAAGGTTATAACTTTATTAAACAGACCGACAGCGCTAGACAGGTACATAATAGGCAAAACACGGGTGGTACGGCTATTGCTATTTGCATAAGAGAAGAATATAAATACGAAGTTATAAAAGTTCCAGACACCGTTCATTTGGAGAAAATAGCTTTAAAAATTTTCTGTACAAATGGGGAAGAAATCTCGTTTGTATCATTATATAATCGTTCATCTGATTTATTACATGTAAATGATCTTAATTTAGTTCTAGACTCTCTTAATTCAAATAAAATAGTAATTGGAGGAGATCTCAATGCTAGGCATACCAATTGGGGAGACTCCGTTATAAATAATAATGGGCGTATACTAAATAATTGGCTTCAACACTGTCCCACATTAAACTTGATACCAACAAAGCATCCCACTAGGGTATCTAGGCATTCAGCTTCATACTTAGATATATTTTTAGTGTCACCGTTTGTTGGAATACAATTTAATGAAGTAAATGGATATATTAATTGCTTAAACACTCATGAATACGAATCGGATCATAGTGGAGTAGAATTGATCATAAAATCAGATCATAATGTACTTAGTTGTCCGTTAACTGAGTTCTTCAATTATGATAAAACTGATGTAAAACATTTTAATGATATATTGTTAAGCAATCTTAGTACAAACTATTTACCAATCAATCGTAACGTAACACGAAATGAAATTGATAACTGCATTATAAATTTAAATAAAGCCATCGACACAGCTCTTAACTCAGGAGCTGTTCCTAAAGTAGAAGTGCGCAATCGTGGGCTTATAAACCTACCTAGTGATATACTACATTTAATTTCCGAAAAGAAACGATTACGTCGCAATGCGTCAAGATGTGTTAATCCTCAGAGGAAAAACACTTTGACAGCTATAGTGCGTAATATTAGTAAGATTATAGAAGAGCGTATTTGTATACACGAAGAAAAATACTGGACAAATTACTTTTCCAATATACGCATGAATAACAAAACATACAATAAAATTAAGGGATTATGTGGATTAAAAAAAGTGTTAAAGATACCAGACCTTGTAATTAATAAAGACGATATTGATATTGACTTCCCTTATGCAAATCCGGCTGGTAACAATAATAGTGACAACATTGTTCTTACAGAAAACTTACATAAAATAAATGCATTAGCCTATAAGTTTGAACAAATACATCGCCAGAACCAGCAACTCGGAGATACAAATTTTACAGCTCATGTTGAAAGTAGTGTGTTAGAATTAGCTAACACAGCTGAGCCAATTGTACATTTTACGAACAGCATAACAGCTGATGGTGAACAAACTACAGTTGAATCTCAATACACTTTTATAAACGCGGATAAAATTGACATAATCTTACGATTAAAAAATAATAAAAAGAGCTGTGGGGAAGACGGTATATCAAACTTTTTGCTAAAGAAAACAACAAACACTTTCTGGAGATTCTTAGCAATTATCTTTAATCACTCACTTAATATAGGCTATTTCCCACTGGAATGGAAAACAGCAAAAATAAAATGCATTCCGAAACCAAACACTGACCTTAGTTCTCTTGTTAATTACCGCCCAATATCTCTTCTTTCAAATATTAGTAAATTATTGGAAGATTTTTTGCTTGAAAAAATAAAACAACATATTGAAGAGCGACATGTCTTAAAAGACTATCAATTTGGGTCCCGGCCATATCATTCAACATGCCACGCACTAACTTTACTCTCTGATTTTATTTGTAGTAATTTAAATAGACGACAGGCGACGATATTAGTCAGTCTAGATTTGGAAAAAGCATTCGATACTGCTTGGGTGGAAGGAATCTTATTTAAAATGTACAGGAAGTTCAATTTCGAAAAAAATCTTTGCATAATGTTGTATAGCTATTTAAAAGAGCGATCATTTTATGTTAGTGAAGGTATATTTAATTCTTTGACAAGAGACGTTAGCTCAGGTGTGCCACAAGGTTCTTTGTTGGGGCCAATTCTCTATAACATCTTCTTAGCTGATTTCCCTGACCCACCATTAAGTTCAGAAATTAATAATAGCGATATTAAAGTGCTCATATACGCAGATGATATAATTATATTGGGATCTCACCAACGCATAACCAAAGCTAATGAAGCCGTTAACTCATACCTAAATGAGTTAAATACATACTTTCACAAATGGAAGCTAAAACTAAACTTCAATAAAAGCGAAGCAACTATTGTTAAAGGAATACGTAAAAACTTATATCCAAATGCTCGTAAATATGAGCCTCAAATTAAAATAAATGGATTCAACATAAAATACAAAGAACAAATCAAATACTTGGGCATAATTTTGGATAGCAAATTCACCTTTGTAAGACATATAGATTTCATTTTGACAAAAGCAAAAAAAATGTTCTTTAGCTATTGTAATTTATTAAGAAGGCAGGGTGGACTATCGAACTGTATTAAAATAAATATTTACAAACAAATAATTAGACCAATCATATCTTATGCTCATCCGATATGGTTCAACATTTCTTCGAGCCAAATGGAGAGACTCAGACGATTTGAACGATATGTTTTAAGAATTTGTAGCGGTCTTAATCGCCAACCTTACAGAAGTGGTACTTTTCGGAAAAGAGTTTCTAATAAAAGTTTGTATGAAAAATGTAAAATATCACGCATAGACTTTTTCCTAATGAAATCGTCAGTAAGATTTCTTGATAAACTGACATTCATAGAAAATGAACTGATAAATAAATATCTGTCAAAGGCAAGGGAAATATCATTACCTCTAACAGAAAAATATTTATCACCAATATATTTAAAAATACTAAAAAATAATATGTTACATAAAAATAGTAAAGCAATATATTATCATAGGCGATACAATACTTACAACTTCAACGATGAAAATTTAGTTTATAACATTGATCAATTTATAGCCAAATAAATTATAGAAGTTTATTATACGTTATCTCCTTTTTAAGCCCTTTTTGGGAGAATATAAATAAGTTTTAAAATTATGCCAAAGACATTCCAAATAATAATGATAACCTATTGTATAATCAAAAGAAAAATAAGTTTTAAACTCCTAGATAAATACAAATGTATGTTAGGATAATGCTAAATAATTTAATTTTATCATAACTTTGTAAACTCCTATGTTAAAATGATTTTGGGCAATAAATGAAATGAAATGAAGGTAATTTGTTTTGAGTTTCGAATTACTTTTCAGTTTATTTTTTCTCATTTCGATAGGTTTCCGTTAAAAACTAGTAAAAAAAAATTATTTGTACTGATTTACTGTATTACCTAAAAATGAAGGAATTCGCTCTCCTCATTTTTCCCCCGAAACACATAATTTACTTTTTAATTGCAGAGCAAGCTTCGATGAAATTACGAATGGCGATGTCGATATACGATTGATATACTCACCCGCTCGAACAGAC
>JAYXIM010032281.1:0-157056 GCA_037575425.1 Anastrepha fraterculus
ATCAATCAAACACAGGGCTTACAATTAGAGTTGATATAAGAACTTGGGAGGATGGTTCCATGTGTAGAAGTCCACGCAAGTGGGGAAAGTTACTGATCGCCATTCACTTGGGAATGGCCAGGACGATTCTTCTGCATATGGTTCAAGCAGCTCACAACGGCCGGGATTAGCCCACGTATCCTCTGGGTAGCTTCCGAACACCCGTTCGGGAGTGAGCTAAAGTGAGAAGGCGAAACATTCCAGGATAGCTGGTTGTGCGTTGGGTTTGGGACCCGCCACTTAAAAATCGCCCCCAATGAAAAGTTTTAAAAAGCCTCGGATGAGACCTCCCTATATTGATGACGACCCCTGCAAACGAAATAAGGATTATGATTTGAGGGCATGCACCTGGAATGTCCGGTCCCTTAATGGGGAAGGTGCCTCTGCCCGGCTGGTTGATGTCCTCGTGAGAGTAAAGGCTGACATCACTGCCATCCAAAAGATGCGATGGACGGGGCAAGGTAAGAAAACCATAGGACCTTGCGACGTCTACTACAGCTGCCATGTAAAGGAGCGCAAATTCGGTGTCGGATTTGTTGTGGGAGAGAGACTTCGTCGCCAAGTACTGTCGTTCACTCCGGTGGACGAGCGTCTCGCAACAATCCGCATCAAAGCCCGTTTTTTCAACATATCGCTAATTTGCGCCCACGCCCCGACGGAAGAGAAGGACGACGCGACCAAAGATTCCTTCTATGAGCGCCTGGAACGTTCCTATGAGCGCTGCCCCCGCCACGACATAAAAATCGTGCTTGGCGACTTCAACGCCAGGGTGGGCAAGGAGGGAATTTTTGGTCCAACAGTCGGAAAATTCAGCCAGCACAACGAAACATCCGGTAACGGACAGAGGCTGATCGACTTCGCCGGGGCCCGAAACATGGTAGTCTGCAGCACCAGATTCCAGCATAAGAAGATTCACCAAGCCACCTGGCTGTCTCCTGATCGAAAAACGCGAAACCAGATCGATCATATTGTGATAGATGGAAGACACGCTTCTAGTGTATTAGATGTACGTACGATCCGAGGACCCAACATCGACTCGGATCATTACCTTGTTGCAGCCAAGCTACGCACCCGCCTCTGTGCAGCAAAAAACGTACATCTACCTACGCAAAGAATGTTCGACATCGAAAAGCTGCAATCACAACAGACAGCCAGAAGATTCGCCACTCGACTCTCACTCCTGCTCTCGGAGAGCACTGCCCAACAACCCGGCATGCGCGAGCAATGGAGCAACATTTCTCGTTCCCTACGTACCGCCGCCGAAGAAGAAATCGGATTCCGGCGAGCCCGAAAAAACAACTGGTACGACGAGGAATGTCATGCTGCCGCAGAAAGAAAGGATGCCGCCTATAGAGCCACGCTGCGATCGGGCGCAACGCGAGCCATGTGGGATCGCTACAGAGAGCTGAAAAAGGAAGAGAGACGTATTATCCGAAAGAAGAAACGAGAGGCCGAAATACGTGAGTGCGAAGAGCTTGAGATGCTGGCCAACAGGAACAACGCCCGAAAATTCTACCAGAAAGTTCGGCGGCTTACAGAAGGTTTCAAGACCGGGGCGTTTTCCTGTAAGAACAAAGACGGCGAACTGGTGACTGACGTACAGAGCAATCTTAAATTATGGAGGGAACACTTCTCGAACCTATTAAACAGTGACAGCTGCGCATGTCACCGAGAAAGTGAAGATCCCGATACCCCAATCGTTGACGACGGAATTGTCGTCCCGCTACCCGATCATGACGAGGTGAGAATAGCGATAATGCGGCTAAAGAACAACAAAGCCGCGGGCGCCGACGGACTGCCGGCTGAGCTATTCAAACATGGCGGCGAGGAGCTGGTAAGGTGCATGCATCAGCTCCTATGCAAAATATGGTCGGATGAAAGCATGCCTGCCGATTGGAATTTAAGTGTGCTCTGCCCAATCCATAAGAAGGGCGATCCTGCAATTTGTGCCAATTACCGCGGGATTAGTCTTCTAAATATCGCCTATAAGGTTCTAGCGAGCGTATTGTGTGAAAGGCTGAAGCCCACCGTCAACCAACTGATTGGACCTTATCAGTGTGGCTTCAGACCTGGAAAGTCTACCATCGACCAAATATTCACAATACGCCAAATCTTGGAAAAGACCCATGAAAGGAGAATCGACACACACCATCTTTTCGTCGACTTCAAAGCTGCATTCGACAGTACGGAAAGGAGTTACCTGTATGCCGCTATGTCTGAATTTGGTATCCCCGCAAAACTAATACGGCTATGTAAGATGACGTTGCTCAACACCAGCAGCGCCGTCAGAATTGGGAAGGACCTCTCCGAGCCGTTTGATACCAAACGAGGTTTCAGACAGGGTGACTCGCTGTCGTGTGACTTCTTTAACCTGATGTTGGAGAGCATCGTACGAGCCGCAGAACTTAATCGCTCAGGCACAATATTTTATAAGAGCGTACAATTGTTGGCGTATGCCGATGATATCGATATCATCGGCCTTAACAACCGCGCTGTTAGTTCTGCCTTCTCCAAACTGGATAAAGAGGCAAAGCGAATGGGTCTGGTGGTGAACGAGGACAAAACGAAGTACCTCCTGTCTTCAAACAAACAGTCGGCGCACTCGCGTATCGGCACCCACGTCACTGTAGACAGTTATAATTTCGAGGTTGTAAAAGACTTCGTCTATTTAGGAACCAGCATTAACACCGATAATAATGTCAGCCTTGAAATCCAACGTAGAATCTCTCTTGCCAGCAAGTGCTACTTTGGACTAAGTAGGCAATTGAGCAGTAAAGTCCTCTCTCGACGAACAAAACTAACACTCTACAAGACTCTCATCATGCCCGTCCTAACGTATGGCGCAGAAGCTTGGACGATGACAACATCCGATGAAGCGACGCTTGGAGTGTTCGAGAGAAAGATTCTGCGTAAGATTTTTAGACCTTTGCACGTTGGCAACGGCGAATATCGCAGACGATGGAACGATGAGCTGTATGAGCTTTACGACGACATAGACAAAGCGCAGCGAATAAAGATCCAGCGGCTACGTTGGCTGGGTCATGTCGTCCGAATGGATACAAACGCTCCGGCTTTGAAAGTTTTCGATGCGGTACCAGCTGGTGGTAGCAGAGGAAGAGGGCGGCCTCCTCTGCGTTGGAAAGATCAGGTGGAGAAGGACTTGGCTTCACTTGGTGTGTCCAACTGGCGCCGGTTAGCACGAGAAAGAAACGACTGGCGCGCTTTGCTAAACTCGGCCAAAATCGCGTAAGCGGTTATAGCGCCAATTAAGAAGAAGAAGATAAGAACTTGCTGGAATAAATAGGTCTCATGTAAATTTTCTCTGCAAAGAAAGTGATGGAAGGCCCCCGAAAATAGAATAATACTCTAATTATAGGATCTTCTAGCTCGTTCACCCGAATCTGTACCAAAGGGAAAAGAATACTGCGCAAAAAGCAGCGAAAGTTCTACGCTATTTATGTATGCAAGGCCAGTACTCGGTGAGCGGCGCGTCAAATCTTATTGCGATGGTGTTCATATTGAAACTGGAAACTGCTAACATGCCCTAAAGAACAGAATGTGCATTCCGTGGACAAAAGAGTGAGGCCCAGAGTGTGACTTTGTGCAATCCGCAAACTAAACATAATCTGTCAAATACAAGTCGCCAAAACTACAATACGGAGAAAAATGTGAAAATTGTTGAAATTTATTTTCAAAATCTTTAGACTGTTGACCTCTTTGGAATTTATTCATATTGAATTCCCTCTTTTTTTTCTTCCTTATTGGCGCGACACCGCTTAAGCATTTTTGGTCGAGTATAAAAAAGCGCACTAGTCGTTTCCTTCTCGTGCTAACCGGCGCCAGTTGGAAACACCAGGTGAAGCGAAGTCCTTTCCTACTTGATCTCTCTAATGCAGAGGAGCCATTTCTTTCCTCTGGTACCACCAGCTCGTACCGCATCGAATACTTTCAGAGCCGGAGGGTTTATATCCATTCGGATGACGAGACCCAGCCAACGTAGCCGCTGGATCTTTATCCGCTGCACTACAGGGTTTGATTGAAAAGTAATGAGCCTTATTTTTTTAAGCAGTTTTATTAAACCTTTTGGCAACTAATATTCTTCAAAATAGCACCCTTGAGCGTCAATACACTGCTGGTAGCGATCCTTCCACTGCAGGAAACACTTTTTAAACTCATCCGCCGGAATCGCGTTCAATACGGCTGTCACAGATTTTTGGATCGCCTCGATGGAGTCGAAACGCCTCCCGTTCAGCTTTCTTTTCAGGCACGGGAACAAGAAGAAGTCCGGAGGGGACAGGTCTGGGCTGTAGGGAGGGTGGGGAAGCACCAGAACCCCCATCTTGGCCAATGCAGAGGTGCAGAGGAAAGCGGTGTGCGCCGGCGCATTGTCGTGATGAAGGGTCCAATTGTTGACGAGGTCGGGCCGAACCCGGACGACGCGGTTTTTCAGCCGAAGGAGGACTTCTTTGTAAAATGCCGCATTTTCAGTGCTTCCTGGAGGTACAAACTCCTTGTGGACGATGTCTCGAGAGTCCAGAGCTTCCAGAGCGCTGTTCGACTTCGACGTCCTCCAGGCCTTCCTTGAACGACTTGTGCCACCGTTTTACCTGGGCACTGGATAGATTCGGATTCGGTACTCGTTTTGTTTAGCTTTACGCAAACTTTGATAGAGTAACGTTGCTCCAAAGATGGCTGCATTTTCGCCACTGCAAAATACTAACACACTTTTAAAAGAGCTTTCACGCGCGGAGCGATGTTGACTACTCCGCTGTTGCCAGCGAACTGCGAGCGGTTTCTAGTGGAAGGGGAAGGTCCAACGATCATTTCCCTCACCCAACTTCATTTAGTAACTTCAGTAACTTCATTTCGTCCTCGTTCCCCATTCGCTTTGCTTCTTTATCTTTATCCACATCGAATTATCAAATTACCCATTCCCGTTTAATATAGAATTTAAACATACTAAAGGCTTTATTTCAGCAAATTGGCCGAACTTTAGTCAGTCTCCCCATAGCTGCAACGTTGACTACTGAAAATTGTATAGTAGAAAATTCAGCTGAAACTGAAACAGGAATCAGGAATCTCGCTACAGAACCATTTACTCAACTCGTTTACTCGCTGGCATTCGCTAATATTTATGTTCCTGTCAATTAAATCACAGGACATACGCGAAGAACTTCTTATTGTGGCCGACAGTAAATGACAATGACAGCAGTATAATAACAACAAAAACAAAACAACAATAGTACGGTCAATGGCTAGAAAATGTGTGTAATGGAGGAAAATGGTGTGGAACAAAACACACAAACCTACGTGAGGACATACATACATCTGGATGTGTATGTGTATGTGTGTAAAAACCCTGCAACACTAACGAGGCGACACTAGTTGGACGGAACTGTAAATAACCGCTTCATTGCCCTCCAATTTCCTGCAACAACACCGGCCGATACGCTGATGTGGAGGGAAAGTGCAGAAATGGCGGCAATGGCGGCGACGGCCAACACGTTACGCGCATTAAAAATTACGAAACATTTTTTATTTTTGCACTGGTGTGAGTGTGCATGTGAGTACGGCAGGGTCAGACAGTTACAGTTATTACAACGATGCCGGCAAATAACGCCAACCAAGCGAATAACCGCCAACTTGCGACAGAGTCAGTGAAGCAACACAACATATTGGTCATCTTACGGTCTGAGCGCGGTTAACTGCTACTTTATATCGAGCGTATAGTTAAAGCGAAAGCGGATATGGGCACACATGGGCATGAGCGCTCACACTCACACACAAATGCACGCACATATGCACTGAACACACACAGCATCGTTGAAAGCCTTTTGGCAATCAAGCTCAACGATCGGCACGGACGGCAAGAAGAATTTCGTCTTCATTGCATCCCGGACGATGTGTGAAAAAGTGGGGATTTTTGTCTGTATATGCGCGCATGTGGCCATTAAAATGTAAGCAGAGATGTGGTACAGCACGCGAAAGCGCAAATTAATACAAATAAAAAGCGCCGAGTGACAGCAACTTTTCAACAGCCGATGTGAGTTGTGAATTGTGATTGTGTGTTTGTGAGTAAGCGGATAACGTTAGGGCCGCCAGAGAGGAAGGAAGAAAGGAAATCACATGTGGCTAAATTTTGTAGCTTAATTGCTGATTGTTTGGAAAAATATACAAAAAAAGGAAAATTAAAAAAAAATATATTTAAAGAAAAGAGAGTAGCCTGCTAAGCGTTCGTGCTGACCACAAAATTCACTCAACTGTCCGCATCAAGGAAGAACAAATATTAGAACATAGTGAAATATGATGAAATCTAAAAATACTTACTGCTGACTTTGGGAAATCGTTAGCAAGAAAACGTGTTGGTGGCTTTCAGGCGACTAATGACTGATGTGGCGCGTGTTTCGCATTCAACACACCCGGTAGGATTAGTGCGGTTCACGCCCACGTCGTTTTTATAACAAAAGCTTGAAAAGGTGATGGGGAAAAATATAAAAGGACAGCCTACCGTTGACCGAAAGCAAATTAAAAAAATAGATATATTTTGGAGACAAGTAATTAGAAGCTTTTATTTTCCTAAAAATATCTGCGAGCGATCAAACACATCACGAGCAGGCAAGGTGAACAAATAAATGAAAGAAAATGGAACGGAATGGAATGGGATGAAGGGAACGAAGGAGCGCTGAGAATGTTCAAATGTCATGGAAAGGAATGGAAATCTATTTTTAACAGAATGCAATTGATTGGAATGGGATGACTTAAAATGGGAGAGAACAAAACGAATTCAGTTGGAGTAGATGGGAATGGAGTCAATGTAATTAAAGGGAAGGAAATAGACTGAAACGGATTGGAAAGGAAAGAAATTATAATAAAAAGTAAAAAAAGAAAAAAAAATTGAATGCAATTAAGTAGCAAAAAAAGAGCAGCAAAAAGAATAAAGTTGAATGGGGTAAAATTAAATGAATTGAGTTAAAATGGAACGAATTGAATTGAAACTAACTATTTAAGTTGGACTAAATTTAATGCAGGGGATGAAATTGAATATAAAGGAATTGAACGAAAAGCAGGAGAACGAAGAGGAGTTAACTGAAATAATGAAATGAAATTAATGAAATGAAAAAATGGAACAGAATGAAGTAAAATTAAATTAAATTTATATAAATTAATACAAATAAAGTAAAGTAAAACGAAATTTAAATAAATTGAGAGAAATAAAATGGAATGAATAAATAAATGAATGAAATAAATAAAACAAATAAAATAAAATGATAACAAGGAAAATGAATAAGAAAATGAAAAAGGATAAAAAATAAAATAAAATAAAATAAAATAATATATATTGTAATAAAAAATCTGAAATAATCACTAACAAACATTTTGAGAACAATCAACACAATCAGAAGCCAAAACACTCCAGATCAACTGACAAGAGTAATAAACCGAAGTGGTTGATAAGACTCGATAAGAACATTGAAGAGCACCGCCGAAAAATAGGAAAAATAACAGCATTGGTAGGTGGAAACACCTCCGGTTGATTGAAACGCCAAGTCCTCAAAATATGTAAAAACTTTAATACTCACTCGAAGTTCGAAAATAATGAAGAAATGCCCAAGCGTACGCTCGATACGCTCAAGCAAAAATTAAGAACGCTAACCACCAGAAGAGAAAAATATAGCATGTCTATGAAACGCAAGCAACATAATCGTATGTTTGAAAGCAATCAAAAGCTATTTTTGCGACAATTAAAACAAACCACGAACGTTCAAAGGCAGACGCGACAGGCATCAATGGATGAATTTAGATCATACTGGTCGTCTATTTGGTCCAAACCTCAGAAATACAACACCTCGGCAAGCTGGATAGCAGAAGTGAGAGAAAAGTACTCTAGTATCCCAGTACTTGGTTTCTCAGCCGTAACACCTGAAGAGGTTGCGAAAGTTGCTCGAAGGCTCCACAATTGGAAAACTCCAGGCTGCGACAACTTGCATGCTTACTGGTTCAAAAAGCTTACATCAGCAAGTATACACGACAAACTTGCAGCCCTCTTCACCAAGATAATAACCGGCGAAGAAGAATTGCTAAATTTTGCAACGCTTGGTACGACATATATGATTCCAAAATGTAATGAAATCAACGACCCTTCAAAATTCAGGCCCATCACCTGTCTGCCAGTTATTTACAAAATACTTACGTCGTGCATAACTAACATCTTTTACGAGCATATCGAAACACATAATCTGATTGCAGAAGAGCAGAAAGGATGTATACGTGCATCACAAGGTTGTAAAGAGCAACTGGTTATATAATAGATCAAGTTGTCCTTGGGCAACCTAAACAGAAGAACAGAAACCTCTATGCAGCTTATATTGACTGGATGAAAGCATTCGATTCGGTTCCACACTCCTGGCTTATTGAAGTACTTCGTATTTACAACTTCAATTCCAATATCATACTCTTTCTAGAAAAAGTTATGCAACGCTGGAGGACAAGAATAAAAATACCTGGCCCGGAAAGCTCTCAATACACAACCGAAATAAACATTCGAAATGGCATCTTTCAAGGCGACCCGTTGAGTCCGCTCTGGTTTGTTCTCAGCATGAACCCCTTAAGTCACATCCTGAAGGAGACGGGACATGGGTTTGTATTAAAACACGGACAGTCTGGAGGATTCCGACTGAGCCATCTTTTTTACGTAGATGATTTGAAACTCTATGCCAGCAATTCCAAACATCTAGATAAGCTTTTGAGATGTGTCGAAACCTTCTCCAATGACTTCAAAATGCCTATTGGACTTGATAAATGCCGAAAGATCGAAAAATACTTAAGGGGGTCTTCTGGTCTCGAGGCCCTGAAATGAAGGGTTTTTTTGGGGATTGATTGTGACAAATCCTGTGAATATTTAAAAAAAAATTTTTTTTATTTTAAAGGTACATGTCTTGGCTTTTAAAAAATGGTTTTGACTTTGAAAAAAATTAACACCCGCGACCTTGAAATGGCGCTGAAGACGTCCACCTCCAAACGAAACAGGTCTCCATTTTGGTCACGGTTTTTCCACCTGGGTAATCAGAAAGCAAAAATTAGATATGCGTTGTCTTCAGAGTTGCCCTGGTTAAGTTTTCCCGTGACAGATTTTTTTTTTTTAATTTTTTTCAAAAGTTATGCAACAATTTGCAAAAAAAAATTTTTGTTTGCTCATTTTTTGAACTTTAAAAGGTTATAAAAATGGAATGAAAAAAATTTCAAAATCGTACACGGGAAACTTAGCGGTAAGTTTTCCGAACCTTTAAGACCAAAATCATTGAAATCGGAGTATAACTACTATGAAAAGTGTGACCAAAATGCTTAAAAAACACGATTTTCGGGGAAACGCGTTTAAAGATAAAGTTTATGATAAAACTTGTTTTCTGAAACTTACGGGCTAAACTATACCAGGGCCGTAGAGTTCTCCTTCCTCTTCCCGTAAATGCTCCTGATAGTCCACATTCTTCTCTCTCTGTTCAATCCGAGCACGTTTTGCTGCGTCACTCACTCTGCGTTCGGGGCGGTCGATGCGATTCTCGTCGAGTCGGGCGGCACATCCTTCGGCTTCAGGTCCCAAAGTAATTTCCCATTACCTCCAAAATCGATTGAAATCCTTCATTGAAGATGCTGACTGCTCATTGAGTCGCAATAGTGACCACCTGCTTGCCAGAATGTAGGTGTTTTGGCGCTAAGGCCCAAATGCAACTATTCAAGGACTCATTGTTGTTCTGAGTGTGTGGACCCACGCATCTTTGTAGTAAATCGTTTGATGGCAAACTTTCGTAGATAGGTTTCAGTAATTTAACGATAGATGTATCGATGGGGATCCTTTCATGTTCGAAACTCTCTAAAGATCCGTCAGCCTCCGCCTGACGCCACTTGCACCAACTGTCTTTGCCGGAAGGACACTTTGAATGTTGGGGATTTTTGTCAGAAGACGAGCAGTGTTCAAGGGAAGCCCAGATTGCATTACGCATATTCTCAACGGAATTTGAATTTCTCCTAATTGCCAGTCCATAAAATTTCGTTAGTTCGCCGATCAATTTGTCCGTCAACTTTCCCTTTCCCTTCCCGCCTATACCCTTGTGTTCTTTCTTCAATTTCCTCAATCTTGAACCCATACGCTTCTCAACATGGCCGACGCATTCTTTTTTCTGAACTATAATCTCATCCCCATATGGTTTAGAATCCACGATTCCTTTATAAGTCTTGCTGTCACCATCACCGATATACTGTACATATTTCACACCGTGCTTCTCCACTGACGTCTTGAATAATTCGACAATGCCATCTATTTCCATCTTTCCCGCACTGCCAGAATGATTCATATTACAATCTTCCTTGTGGGTTTCAAACCATTTCTCGAAATCCTCGGCGTTTTCGTCCATCGCATTTTTGTGGGTGATGCATGTTTGGCAAAAGCTGGATTTCACGATTGCCACCAATCCGCTGAAACTCCCAACCACCTTCCCGCTGAAACTCCCAATAAGCGTAGCAACACCGAATAATGAAGAAAAGCCTCGTTTCTTCCACGAGCCATCTCCCGAAACAATCAAATTTTCCGGTATGTTGTTATGCTTTGTATTCAAAGTTTTCTCCTCAGCCATAGCAATTCGCAACACGGTGTTATAAACAGCAGTGGAGGCGATCTCGATATTTTCAAGACACTTGTAATAAGTAGTGTTCGATATTCCCGCGCAAATGTCCATAAGACCACAAAACTTATTTATCCCCTCAAGTCCCACACCAAGTAGACGAAAGACGAATACCAATCGACGGTTCAATTCGTAAGCTGATTGCACTTTAGGACAGTTTGACACAGATTTTTCTTCACACCTGTCACAGTGAATTATAAGTTTGAATCCTACACCGCGATGATCACTTCGTAAAAATTTCACTTTTCCATGGCAAGTTTTGCACACAACATTTTCCGAAATTGCAGCAAAGACGGAAACAAACTCGATGAAGCAATACGAGAAAGCGGCAGAAATCGCCGCTCTGAACGACTGCCGACCGCTCAATTTTCGTGCCGACGCGCTCGCGAATTCCGTGTCGTGCTCTGCAGAAAAAATGCTATTATTCTTTCTTTTTTTATGCGACCAGCAATACGAGAATAACCATTCTTTCGATTTGACTTTTTATCCATTTTGAATTCAAAAAACTCCGAAAGATCGACTAAAAACGTCGCCGCGCTTGTCCTCTCGAAAACGGCCGGAGGAGGGTACACTTCGGTGCCCAGAAAAATGTGAAAAAATGCGATTTTCAAAAAATCCTTTCTGTGGCGTATTCTCGCATACACATACAACAAAAATTATGCAAAAAAAAAATCGATTTTTTTTTCGCTGGAGACCAGAAGACCCCCTTAAAGGAAAAGTGGTTTCTCGACATGTAACTGCGGAAAGTAGCGGACTCGACATAACAGAAATGGAGCCAGGAGAGGTATACAAGTACCTTGGAGTTATGCAAAGCAGCAGCATAAATACGATGCAAATGAGGAAAAATCTGATAGCAGAATTTAAAAGGCGCCTTCATGCTGTCTGTAAAACCCGACTTAATGGGAAAAACCAAATCCACGCTATTAATTGCAGGAAACATCTCCCTTATCTGGGCGCCTGGGCACAGGAATATAGAGGGAAATGAAATTGCCGACTAGCTTGCCAGGAAGGGGTCGACTGAACCGATTTCAGCTGTCCCCCTCTCAGACATCGGTGTCCCCTTGTCCGTTGTTAAAGGGAAACTACACAATTTCTTTCTAAAAAAAGCGCAAGACAGATGGAGTTCTGCCTCATTGTGTACTATTTCGAAAACACTATGGCCTTAATACGATATAAGCAGATTGCTTAAAGTGATGGGAATCCCCCGCCATTCAATTTCAAAACTCATTGCGGTAGTCACGGGTCACTGGATGATCGGTACTCATGCGGGGAAGCTTGGTATTCCATACAATCCCTATTGCAGAAGCTGAGGGGATCCTGCAGAGGAAGAGACTGTGGAACACTTTCTCTGCAAATGTCCGGCTCTGGCGGCTAGGCGCTTGAGATTCCATAGCATGCCCTTTGGGAATGACTTGAAGAAATTCTCCAGCCTAGATCCCATTTCTCTCCTCCACTAGATCAACATCACTGGATGGCTGTAGACGGTTTTCTCTTCCCAAAATTTTTTTCTTTAATAAACATAACAAAAACAAATTTTTTTTCTTTAATAAAAATAACAAACTCAAAAAAAAAATATAACATTCGTCCGCAAAGACATTAAGACGGATACCACAAATTGGAGTGAAAGCTCGGCCAAACACCCAGTAAACTGTGTAAAGGCCAATTATATATAAGTATAGCATATATACCTATGCCAGACGATCTTACTGAAGTAGCTAACCTATAAGGTACCTGTCCCACGACAAAACCACCTGTTCCCACAACAGTCGGTTCTACGTATTCAGGTCAAAGACTATCGGTTCAGCAGCACTCCCTAAACATGCATGGTTCATGTTTACTCTACTACAATAACAAAACAACAACAACTGTCCGTTCATCATTTTGATGTATCACAGTTTTGACTGAGCAGCTTAGAAATACAGAAAACAACTGATGACCGCTAGGCACGAATCGAACTGCTTACTTGATCGTTGTCATTTCTTATGAAACTATACAAATTTTTGGATCTAATGAAGGAGTTAGGAGCAGTTATGCTGTATATTTTCTTATGTTTCTTGCAGAATTGTTTTACCTACAGTGGCAAAGCTTTCGAAAAGACAATAGTGCATAGAATATCATTTTACAAGTTGTATCATGGAATACTCTTCCAGACCATCCGTACTCTTTATAAAGAAGCCTTTTAAATATTCTCACAAAAAATTTACTCCTTTTTTGAAATTAGTTTATTGAGCGGAGGTTATTTTTTTAATTACTTCAAAATTATTTGAGCACAGGGTGGAAGTTTCTGTTGCACCACTCACAACTGTTGCTGCAAGCACATTTCGGTGAAGCAAACGCTAATTATAACATACAATTTTTTTTTCAGGATATGGAAGAATATATGCGGTCGAGTACAGCCAGCATCGCTCGGCAGCCTTGCTTGGCGTGGAGTGTACGAGACAAAGAAAAAATGCTACATGAAATATAATCGTACAGTTTTGCGAATAAATCCTTCTCTTCCAGTTTCCACTTAAAATAAGTACAGAATTAACCCTGTTGTGTTTCATAAGCGCTAATTTTGAATCAACATACAGACATATACACAAGCGAACATAGCTATATACAGTGGCGATCACAATAATAGCAGCGCGACATACAGCGCACGCTCGATAACGTGAACGCTCTAAAGCGTGTACACCCGAAAACGTGAACTGACATTTTTGTGCATTGAGTACTCTAAAACGTGAACAAACTCAAAAAGCTCTATAACATGAACAATAAACGTTACAGTTATTTGAATATAGTTTACATTGACCTCAAGTAATTCTGAAATTGGGGAATCCCCTAATTATAAAATAGGCATTTTATTCGTAATTGCATGTAAGGAGTAAAATATTTCAGTCGCGGTTTTGGTTTTGCAAAGAGTGTTTCGTCTTATGGTTTCTGGTGAAAATGAGTTCTAAAAAACCCGTGTGCTTAACACTAAAATAAAAGGCAAAAATTCTGGGCATTTAAAAAAAAGGATCATCTGTGACGATTTTAGCAAAGAAATATAATGTTGCTAAGCCAACAATTTGTAACATTAAAGCGAAAAAGCAAGTGATTTTAAAATGCGTCAACAACACGTATTCTGGATCTGAAAATAGAAAAACACTGCGTTCTACAGAGTTCCCCAAAATGGAGAGAGCTCTTTATCGTTGGTTTATCCGAATGCGAGATAAAAACTGGCCAGTAAGTGCTCTAAAGTTGAAAGAAAAGGCAAAAACACTGCATGCAAAATTTAAAGAAAATGAAGCAAACTTCTTCGCTAGTGATGGATGGCTACAAGGATTCAAGAAGAGGTGGGGTATTCGTTTTCTTAAAATATCAGGCGAAAAACTGTCTTCGCAACCTCAGCTAGTGGATCCGTTTAAAGAAAAACTTAAAGCTTAAATGGCCGAATTGGAGTTGTGCAACGATCAGTTATATAATGCTGATGAGTCGGCGTTATTCTGGAGACTTTTGCCAGAGAATTTGTACGCGTCAAGTTTGGAGAAGAGAGCCCCAGGGGTAAGGTCCGAGAAGCAGCGAATCACGTTTTTATGCTGTTCAAACGCCACTGGATCCCACAAGCTTAAGCTTTTGGTAATTGGAAAGGCGAAGCTATGGTTTCATTAGTCATTTGTTTCACAGGTGAATATTCCTTTTAAGTTTTGTCCCATTTTTAAGGTTAACTGGTTGTTTTTTAAGGTTACAGCGTTTTTAAAGGAGAAAGTCTTACCAATTAAAGCTCTCCTCCTAATCGTCAACGATCCTTCTCACCCAAATGAAGCTGAACTGACAACGGAGAATGGGCAAATTTCGGCAAAGTTTATGCCACCAAACGTTTCTCCCCTCATTCATCCGATGGATCAGAATGCAATAAAAATCACTAAGTGCTGAAACAGTATTTGCGGTAAACAATGATGACCCTGAAGATAATGTTCCCGTGGCAGTTTTAAAAGAAAAATGGCAAGCTGAACTTCACACCTTGATGAGCAACACCGTCGATCTCCTTAGTAGTTTAAATCCTGAGGTTCGTTCGTGTTCGCAGTTATGCTCAAAGATATGTATGTGGGTTATTGAACAAACTTTTTTTAATTAAAAATTTCAGATTGAATTCACGTTACCAGCCATTCATGAATGGAACGAAGATATCGAGGAGAGCAATGCAGATGACGATCATCAACAAGAGGACGAGTCCGATAATGACAGCGTATCAGAGCAACTGGAGAAAATTAAGCCGACTGAAGCAGTTGAAATTTTCGACAAGGCGTTAATAGGGGCTGGTCATGAAGACGTCGATATGAGTGTGCTAAGACGGTTAAGGGAGAAAGCTGTGCTTCAATTTTTAGAAAAACAGAAGATACAAAAAGATGACTGATTTTTTTTAAATAAAACCAACGTAGGACTTAATTTTCAATTAATATGTAACGAAAACAAGAATAAAATGTGAAATAAAATATATTTACTTAGTCTTTTTGGGCATTCCAAAACGTGAACACTTTTATTAACGTGAACTGCCTTGGTTTGAACTAGTTCGCGTTATCGAGCGTGCGCTGTATTGCAAAATTTAGACAATATAGTTTTTTTTATAAAAATATAGTTCAAATTATAGCAAAAACCACATAACTCAAGGTTCCAAGCTTTGAACAAAATTTAAAAAATTCCAAAAATTTTCAAAACGTTTATGAGTTTCGTAAACTTATTTTGGTTGTACCCCCCAGTAAGAATTTCGTCTGACGTAGTCCGATAGTTTTGTGCCAGCTGGCCTCTCTTAGCCTTAACTCTTCACTCCTACGCTTCTCCGTGATGATGTGTTGTGCCATAGCAAGGATGGGTTCGGGTCCCCTTAATGACGAGGCCCCACCCTCTCTTGTCAATGCGTCTGGTACTTTGTTCATAGTTATAGCTCTGTGCCCTGGGAAGCCGGATGCGATTGTGTGTTGCCAATAGATTTTAAGTCATAATTTTTAGAAAAATTCTGGGTACGCAGTTTTGTTACTCAATAAATGTAAGCTTAGGTAAGGTTAGGTTAAATGGCTGCCCATGTAAAGGTCCACTTGGACGAAAATTCAAATTCGACCTTTGTTATACCAGACAGAAGAAAACAAAGTGGAAAGAACAGAACAGTGGACACAGGTGGAAAAGGAAGTTGAACTTTGAGTGACAGGATAATGATAACCGAATGATGGACCGAATGATGACTAATTACATTTGCGTTAACCGTTTCTGACTACCGATGAATTTCACCAGCTGTGTAATATATAAAACTGCTATAGGCAGCGGTGTAGTAAAAATGTGAGAGCCAAGTTGTTTGAATCAGAGCCCGACGAGAGCAGAACAGCTGAAAATAAGCTGCTGAGATGACACCATCTCATCCTCCAGGCAGCTGCTGCAGAAAAGGTTCGTAGTTATACCCAATATCATTGCATGGATACCTAAAGGACAGTCTCCACAAAATTGGAGAGCTCGCAGCTTTTCTTAGTCTTAGAAGGCTAGGAGGATCTCGCGAATTTGCGCACTAACCTAGCGCTTGCTGAGTTGACGTAAGACTGACCTTATCAGGAGCAGACCACATAAGTTTTCAAGGAAGCCCACTTGAAACTCACGCTGGTTTTCTTAATTTTCTCAGAGAGGATTTTCAATTTTCTTTCATATAAAAATTTAGAGCTTTCGTTGAATGGAATAAAATACATAATACCGTCCAGAAAAAAATTCTCAAAAATCAACAAGAGTTTTGAACCACTTTAAGTTTGCACTAAGTTATATCAAATTTATTGAGCAACAGAACTACATGCCCAGAATTTTGAAGAAAATGCTAAATAAGAAACATTTTTTAATTTAATTTCTTTAGACAAAAATTAGTTTAGTTTTTGAAAGTTTAGTACAAAGTGTGAAATCTCAAAGTATATAGATTTTGTTGTTGTATGTACAACATTTTTATCAAAACAAATTTTTTTTATACAATAAATAATTAGGCAAAACTTTACCATCGCACTGCTATTATAATGAACGCCACTGTACCACATCTACCACACATACTTTTCTTCAGTCATTTGCTATGAGTTTATAAGACGTGAAATGGGTCGTGACTTTTGGACATTGTGCATTACAGCAAACATCTAACAGTAACTGTAATTGAGCGAAATGCAAGCCAAAATGTTACAGCAAACGAGCAAAGCAATTAGGGTAAATAATTTTTCCACATTCATTGGCCCAAGTGCAAAACGTTAATCGCACCAGCGAAGCAGATGCAGAATGTTGAGAGGAAAGTCAAAAGAAATAGTTGTGGAATTCTCTCTTTATTATGTAGAAGGATTTAACCGGTGTAGTATTTCAGTCTAAAATGGCATAGAGATAGTGGAAAGGCAAGAGGAAACAATGTACATTTTTTCTAACTCTTCAGATGTAAGTAGAACTAAGTAGGTGGAGTTGAATAACTACAAAAGTTATTCAGTTGAAAAATTGAGATTTGAAATGAAAATAGTAGATTTTTTAAAAGTTTACTGAAATTATGATTTTGTATATCTTTTTTTATTTTAGCGGGGGTTAGTGACAAAATTTTTAGAAAAAAAGATAGTTTTTGGATAGATTACAAATAAATAAATACAAAAAATTATAGCATCAACAAAAGATGTATGTTGTTGTTGTTGTTTGTGTAACTACGTTTACTGAACTCGGATACACTTAATTAACGTCAGGGGCAGTTTTAACGTCACAATCCTCTGCTAGTTTGGTTCTTGAGTTTCCAAGAGTGCTATTTCCCATAGTCCCTTCGCTGTATTTAGGAAGGGAAGAGACTGAAATTCCAATTCTCAAATTTCTTCAATACGTTGGTAAATGTTTAGAACAGCTCATAATCCTGCTCTTGACAAACCTGCACAATGGCAAAGATAATGAAAAGGAGTATTTTTCTCCGTCACTTCTTGACAACTGCGGCATACCACCTTGATCGAAAAGTCCCGGAAACAACCGTCAGGTGACGCTCCTAGCTAACTGATTTGAATTCTGTTTTCCTTGTGGCGATAATATCATTTTCGGGAATAAATTGTACAGGGCCATATAGCGTTTGCTTTTTGAACCACCTATTCTTTTGAGAATGGTAACACAAATGACATGTCAAATGTGTTCATAATTTACTTAAAGGTTTGACATTTACGAAATGGGACGCTATACGCTTCACCAAAATTGGGAAATATTGAAAGCCTATTTCCAAAGTGGTGAGTCTTCTTCTTCTTTTCTGATTTTCACATCGGTGGCTACGTCAATAAGCAAAATTGTCAGATTTGGGGCTCAGAAAATCCACACGTTACTGTACGGTTTTTGGTCTGGCGGCATCATCGGGCCATTTTTTTCGAAAATAAGCGAAGAGCCGCGGTTACAGTAAATGGCGAGCGTTACCGTGACATGCTCAACGAGTTGTTTCCAAAAATTGAAGAGGCTGACATGGACGACATATGGTTTCAACAGGACGGTGCAACTTGTCACACTGCTAAAGTTACACTCGAACTTTTGGCTACCGTTTTTGAAAACCGAATAATCAGCCGAAATTCCGATATCAATTGGCCGCCTCGGAGCTGTGATTTAAGCCCGTTCGACTATTTTTTGTGGGGAGTCGTTAAGGACAAATGCTATGCGAACCATCCAGAGACGATTGATGCTTTAAAACACGAAATCGAAGTTGCCATTCATGAAATTGGAGCCCAAACAATCGAAAATGTGCTTAAAAATTTGTTGATCGAATGGCCTACTGTAAAGCCAGTCGTGGAACGTGGCCAGTCATTTGAACGATATTATTTTTCATTCATAAATGACAATGTTCAATCTTCAAAATAAAAAAAAAAAGTTTGAAAAAATATTGATTAGCCGTTTTTTATAGCCGATTCAAAAAGCAAATTTTACATGGCCCACTTTATATTTTGAAGTTAGGAACTATGATTTATAGGCTTTATGTTATACAATGAATCATTCTTTTAAAAAAAGTTTTAGAAAAAAATGTTGCATCCAATTTTTTTTTTTTCTTGTTACTAATTCTATTCTTTTTCGTTGATGGTCAGAAAACTGATGAACATTTCTATATTAAGTTTGAAAATGCAAATGCAATGCCAAAAATTATAACAGCAAATCCGCAAAGAATTGTTTACAGTTCACACCCGCAGCTTAGCAGGAATTCACAGGCGCCAGAAACTATGTCAAGATGCTGCATAAATATCTTTACCTATATACGAGTTCATGCACAGGTGTGTGCATGAATGCGACAAAAAAGCCAACTTGCATGGTTGACATACATTTTTGTGTCTCCCCAACCAACTTCGCACCAACCCCCCGCACGAGTGGTGGTTGACTGACTGTTGACACTTTTCTGCCAACCAATTCACTGAATCGTCAATCGAAGAGTAGCTGCCACAAAAAACCCAACACTCACACACATATTCCAGCAAGAAACGCAAACAAATGAGAAATTGTCGCGACTGCCGCAGGCAAAAAGTGGCAAATCTGGCAGCGGCAAACGATTCAGCTGACAAACCGCACACACACAGCATCTTATTGACGCAGGTCGGTGAACAAAGCCAAGCGTTTTTGAAGAGGTGAATGATGTACGGTTTGGCAGCTCTGTCAAGTCTAACGTGTTGTTGCCACATAATGAAAAACGGAAACGGAAATTGTGTATTGTCTTCCTCCAATGGTGGCGGTTTGCCAATTCACACAAACGCACACACGTTCACATATTTGATTGTTTGTTTGCCGGTATGCTTTTGTCACTTTGCTTTATTTGCTTGTTTGCCGCAATTGTTTACTGTTGTGGTTTCTTGTTTGTGTTAGTGTATGTGAATGTGCTGAGTTGCCAACAGCTTCTCACATCAACTGCCGATTCGCCAATATTTTCGTTGCTGATTTGTTTGTTTGTCTCATATTATCTTGCCAACAAGGCTTGGCTAGATTTTGACGATATCGCTGCCAACTGCTCATTAGACGCATTGCCACCTAGTACAAATTTTTCATACAACTGCTGCTAATGGTTTCTTAAGGGAATGTTTCTGTAGGGAAAGCAGCGCGTGAAGGCGGTTAAGTGGTGGTTTATATGTTTTCAAACAATTTTGACGCTTTCGTTGCCCACTTTTAGGTGAAAAATGGTCTGTGATAATTGAGGGTAGTTCATAGCTGCTTTTTATTGGTGCTAATGAGCTGGGAACTCTTTTGTTGAGCAATTTCTGGTGAACTGCATGAAAGTAAGGAGTTTTTACTTTTAAAAAACTTGTGTTCGCTATTTATTGTTACGGTTGTTATGCTTTTAAGTTGTTCTTGAGTGGCACTTTTTTTCAATTTTTATATTTTCATTATAACCTTAAAGGATCGTTCAAAACGGGAACCTGAGACGTTGTTTTAAAATAAAATATGTAAAACTTTAGCTGCTTTCCGATTTCACTATTTTTATTCAAAATATGTGGAAAATTACATCGTTTTAAACAGCCATGAGCACGTCCGTCTACAGGTAAAATCCGCCAAACAGTGGATTCAAGAATGTCTAATTGCTGAGAACGTCGAGATATCGAAGTAGAAAGTTGTTCAGCATAATCTCTACACAATGTCCAGTTTCTGGTCTACCACTTCTTTTCCTATTCTGAACAGAACCAGCTCTTTGAAATACTTGAATTGTCAACTCATTCTGACGTTTATTTTCACCAAATTTTCTTCCATGAATTTTGCAATATTATCTTCTACAGACAGACAATTTTCGTAATAGCTTTCATAGTTCTAATGCATTGTTTTTTTCGGGTAAAATTGTAGATCTGCCCAGTTGACACATGTCAAAGATGACATGAAAATAAGGCACCGTCTAGGAATTATTAACTACTGACAACTAGGCGTCACTTTTCAAAGACCCTTTATAAGTGTTTAGCCTAGTTTCAGGGCCGCCAATTTTTTTTACTGTGTTGATATAATTGCTCTACAAATATGAAATTATTCTGCTATTCTAAGCAAAGCAAGCCTACTTTTAGGCTCTTAGAAGCTGGAGCTTGTATACTTGTTGGGAAAGCAAGTTATTACTAGGGTTTTTATGTTTCTAAGATGCTTTTGAGCTACACTAATTACAACTTTTTTATTTGCATTATAATCTGATATATTTGCAGCATATTTTTAGGGGCAGCAAAATTTTTGCTACTGTGCTTTATATTATATTTTGATGGGTTGATAAGATTTCTACCCTAATTTAAAATTGAGTCTGTTTTTCTTAATGAGGATAGCATACTTTTAGGCGCTTAGAAGCTGAAATTTGTATGCTTGTAAGTTATTATTCAGGTTTTTATGTTTCTTAGATGGTTTAAAGTTACATTTTTTTCACTTTGTATATTTGCATTATAGTCTTTTAAATTTTTAGCCTATTTTTAGGAGCTGCAACATTGTTTTTAAACTTTATGCTTTACATCTTGAGCGCATGATATGAATGCAATACGTATTTGAAGTCATATTAGTATTCTAAAAAAGAAAGCACACTTTTAGGCGCTTAAAAATATGCGCTGCATACTTTTAGGTACAATCACAAAACCGGTCAATCAAATTCAATCGCAGTGTCGATTTCTCAAATTCTTTCTCAAACCCATTCATCTCTTCCACGCTCACCACATTCGTTTATGGCCAAGCTTGCCCGTAAGTATGCAACACTCATACATACAGCAATCACTTAATTGACGTTCTTGACCAAACTCAACATCCAACGAGAAATGCCAACTGAAATACTGTCATTTTGAATTCATGTCGCAGCAATATTTGGGACGCGCAGCAGCGTTTGTCAAAAAACAAGAAAAAACATTGTGGTTACGCCGAAAAGTAGACACCAAATGCCATTTGCTACACAGCTAAGAAACGGCATTGATACAGAAAGAAATGCATACGCGATCTGAGCGCTATTGACATAGACCTATGACCACGTCGGCAACCCAGAGAACCAAGTCAACACGGCAGCACACCAACGATATGTGGCAAGCATGAAAGAAGGCTGACAAATAGGCACAAAGATGGGCAGCAAGCAAGCAACGGCTCTAAAACACAATTGCAAAGCAGGAAATGAAAATTAGCTGCAAAAAAGTAGAATCACAAATCAATTGCCTTAATGCTGGCCACAGCTGTGATTTCTGTGCTTGCAAAGACTTTTTGAAGAAATATAGCACAGCTTACTTGCACACGCAGAGCTGGTTGCCTACATTTAGGTGCTTCACAAGCACATTTTCATAACTGCATTGCTTATTCTCAACCAAACTTGCACTTGCTGATGGTCCACTTTCGCATAGTGCCCATTTCTACTCGCCAATTGAACTTAAATTTGGCCTATCTGCTTTGTAATTAAAAGCTTATGTAAATGTGCAATTAATTCCCAGCTATACTTAGCGCATAATACGCTTTGCTTATCTACTTAACACACAATTAAATAATTCATGGCCAATGCCACAATTATGTGAACCGCACCAGTGCGACTATAATCACATTCGTTATGGAATAATTTATTATTATGGTACTCGTAACAATATATCAATTATTTTGTTAGTATGCATGTATGTGTGTGTGTGTGTGTGAATGATAAGTGGGTACTTACACCAAATTAACCAAAATCGCCAAACCAGATGTAATCAACATAATCTTAGCGTCCACTTCAAAATCGCGATTAATCAAACGTTGCACGGCCAACCAGACAAGTATTGCGGTAATGACCCAAATCATTATAACAGAGGCCATGGCACCGATAACTTCTGCGCGATACCAGCCAAAGGACATGCTGTAGAAGAAAGAGAAAATAGATGAAGAAAAAGTTGATAAGTAATAGAACTAAGTTGAAACGTGTTGCGGATGGAAAACGAAAATGTGTATTATTATTAAGGAAATTAAATTCGTTCAGGTAATTCGCTTTGATGTTTGCTCTTAACGAACAAGGCACTTAACTCGAAAGAAAAGTTAGTTATTAACTTTAACTGTGGCTCTTTAACTTTATAGGGCGAAAAGGCACAGTACTCAAGTAGATTTTAGTCAACGGTTGCCTGTTTTAAGATCACTTGATAAAATTGGAAAACGAGTATCTACCATAAAACCTGTCGTTGAAAAATCTAATCGAAGATTAGTAGTCAACCAGTCTCTGAGTAATAATCCACTTCCTTCATGGCTTTTCATCCCAACTGCTGCAGCAATATTCATTATGAACTGCAATCAGTCTAAACTGGCAATGGCGTGCTGAATACTCTTGGCATGACCAATCAAATTTGAATTCTCTGGATATTGGGTCATACTGACAATGAAGGTAAGGAGATTGCTGAAAAATCATGGTTTCCTAATAAGCTAAAGTATTCAAGGGGTTAGGGGAAGTCAGAGGCCCGAAAGTATGATGATTTTCAATCACTTTTTATAGTCAATTGATTTATTTTACAAAAATAAAAACATAGCATAGCATCGGGATTTGGCAACCCTGGTGTTACAATCTGGCAACTGACAGCTGTATCGCAAAGTTTGACATTTTTGGCTTTTACGTACTCAGAACGTTTTGAAATACCAGCGCTATTTGTGTTGTTTACAGTAACTTAAAAGATTCATCTCGGTCCAAAAATGGAATTAAATCGTGAACATTTTCGTGCGATTATTTTTTACAACTTTCGACGTGGATTAACTCAGCAACATTGCATGGATGAACTTAATTCATTTTTTGGCGATGAAGCTCCATCAAGGACCAGTGTTTATCGATTGTATGGTGAATTCAATCGTGGTCGTAGTTCACTCCAAGACGAATTTCGTGAAGGTCGTCCAAAATCAGTTGTTGTTCCGAAAACCATTGATGCTGTGCGCGAACTGATATTGCAAGATCGTCATGTGACTTAACGTGAGATTGAGACAATCTTAGGCATTAGTGGGACCAGCATACATTCAATATTGCATAAACATTTGACTGTCAAAAAAATTTGTTCGCGTTGGATCCCACACAATTTGTCAATCGCTCAAAAAAAGGCTCGTGTCGATTGGTCGAAGGAAATGCTCAAAAAATACGATGGCGGGGCTTCGAAACACATCTATGACATCGTGACAGGTGATGAATCATGGATTTACGCGTATGAGCCCGAAAGTAAACAGCAGTCGACTGTATGGGTGTTTCAAGATGAGCCAAATCCAACAAAAGTTGTTCGCGCACGAAGCACTTCCAAGCAAATGGTCGCCTGTTTTTTCGGAAAAACTGGACATGTCGCAACCGTACCACTAGAACAAAGCAGAACAGTAAATTTCGAGTGGCACACAGCCATTTGTTTGCCAGTTGTCTTCCAAGAAATTAGGAAAACCAATCGCCAAAGGCGGATCACTCTTCACCAGGACAATGCGAGCTCTCACACATCGACTCAAACAACTACATTTTTGAGCACCCAAAACATCGAATTAATGGGTCATCCGCCGTATAGTCCTGACTCGACATCGAATGACTTCTTTTTATTCCCGTACGTAAAAAACAAACTGAGAGGTCAACGTTTTTCGACACCTGATGAAGCGGTTGCGGCATTCAGAATGCATGTTTTGGAGGTACCTCATTCAGAGTGGCAAAAGTGCTTCGACAATTGGTTCAAACGCATGCAAAAGTGTATAGATCTTCATGGAGAATAATAAAGTGATTTTCGATGATTAAAATTTGTTTTTGTTCTCTAATCCCGACATATAAAAGGCATCCCCCGTAAATCATTTTCAACTTGACATTAACAAAACTTCGAAACAAAATGTATAATTGTAAAAGTTATCGCTGTTTGTGTGGAGCCCGATTATCCAGAAGTCACTTGCGGTGATCATCACAAGTCCTTGGAGATTTATCTAAAATCAATTGGACAAGAGAAGTAAGTTGTATTAATAGATAATATTGTGCCTGATCGGAACTTGTTTTTCATAATTAACAATATGGCGGCCTTTTACAGATTTTGAAAAAACCCGACAATTAATTGAGCCGCTCAATGCACATATCGACTCCACTTTTTGAAAAATCTCAAATTTAAGTGTCAAAGCCCTTGGTATAGTCATAACTTTTTATGTTTATAATAACTTTCCTGAATAATAAATATTAGCACCGTTAAATGGCAAATTTTTTTTTTTTGGCAACTGAATAATAAGTAATTTATAATTCAATTAACTCCATACTCTAATATAAATCGTTTCAGTACATAAAGACTTACGCTGCAAACTTCGAAAAAATAATAAAATATACGGATTTGTGTACCGATCAAAACTAAATTATTAAAGCCGTCTTAAGTTTATTGAAACTAGTTCAAAGCAAGGAAATCAAAGCTGAATCAATTGACATGAAATTTTTGGTAAGTGGACACTGCTATTTGCCTGACTCAGATTTTGCCATTATTGAGTCGTATGCAAAAAAAAAGTCAAAACATTTTTTCACCAGATGATTGGTACATATAATCAAAACATGTAAAAAGAAAGCGCCGTTTCATCTAATCCAAATGACTCACCAAGATTTTTTGTCAACAAAACCTTTAGAACAGTCTATCATTAACAGAAGAGTAACAGTCACAGGGTTTCCAGTAAATTGGCTTAAAATACGCTGGATAAAGTTACAAAGGTCCACACCCTATCTCATACAATTCCAATGTGACTACAATGAAGATACAGAATTGCAAGCCATTAATATAAGAAAATCTTTAGTGGGTAGACCGCAAAGTTAGAAAAATATAGATCAGCCTTTATTATATCCTAAAGGTAGAACTGTGACAAAGGAACAATGGAACAGAGTGCGTAGAGCGCTCAAAATTCGCTCCTACTCTTTGAAGCTATCACCAAAAGCAATAAAACTCATACAAAATATTCTCTGAGTAAATCATTGAGAGGATCTATTTTGCGTAAACTCCTCAAACACTTTTATTACTCATTTGTTTGTATACAAAGAGTGCTGGTCGTTCTGTGAGCATTCGCTTTGTTTTCATCCCCCGAGTTTTGTAAATGAAGCGCTCTTTATTTGAGCTCAAGTTTATATGAATTTATCAATGATAAGTAATTTGATATTCAATATTGTCCCTTTTTGCATTGCTGAATTATAAATATGCATTTCGAGCATACCCTAACCAATTTCTGCTTTATTTAATGAAAGCAATACATTTGCGAGAATAGTGAAGTATATTTCATTTACTTTTTTTAAATATAAATAATAAATAAAACTTATATGAACATAAAACTTTCAAAGCATTTCATGGAAAGAAAGTAAAAGAAAATTCATTAAAGTTGAGGTTCATTGAATTTAATGAAAGTCGATTAAATATATTATTTAAGAGTGATCGGCGGTCGGTTCGTCAAAATCTGTACTTTTGAATAAACTTTCATTCAATTTGATAAACAGCAAATTATTAAGATTTTCAGAGCTCATCCTAGAACGATGTTTGGCTAATATCAAAGAGAGAGCGATAGATAGATAGACACTTGCGAACGCAAACTAGCCACATAAATGCTTTAATAAAAACAAACGGCGATAGAAATTCAAGTAGGAAAATGTGTCAATATAAAAGAGTGATAAAAAATGATGCTTTCAAAGAAAACTCACTGAGCATACAAAATGACTGCTGAGAGTTTATCATTTTTGAATAATCTGAGAGGAGAGAATAAGCTAGCGAACACTCAATTCGGTTGATGCTTTCAAAGAGCGCATGTTAATAGAATGTCGAAAGAGGAATGTTAATAAATGAATTTTTCGCTCTTTCAAAAAATAACTGATGCTCTCTTGTTTGGTTTTAAGCAGAAATGAAAAACTCAAAACAAAATGCATTGAGTTGAGTTTTTATCAGCTGAATGAGGGATATTTTACTCATCAATGATAAGTATTTACGAACTCTGCAATGGAGAGACATGATGGATCTGCTAAAATTCATTCCTCCTGTTAAACACGATTACTATAATAGAAAAACTTGTCAACAAATCAAAATGACGATTCCTTGCATACAGCTGATGAAGAAAACATTATTTATAATATTGCTGAATCATCCTAAAGAATAAAATAAAGCTGCATAAATTAATTATGGAAATTATTTTATAACCGAACTTCCAACATTCATTTTTATGGAAAAGCTGTGACAAAAATGTAGGTATAATAACTAACTTTTGCTGTAATGAAAGCTTAAAAATGAAAAGACTAAATTTAATTTTTACTCTTTTCAGTTGCCAAATCGATTAACTCCATCAACTGTAACATTACTGACGATTGTTTGTTGGCTATTCTTTCTTACTAATTTTATATACCGTTAGATGAAAGCTATATCTGCAATTATGTATTCCACATTATATATTGAATTCATATTATCCGAGGAATTTTTAAAAACAATATGCATTACATCATAGCGTTTCTCAACTCCCCGTTTTATGGAGTTAATCGATGTGCGCACTGAGCGGCTCAATTGTTTAAAAGAAAATCAAAATTTTTGAAAAAAAAAGCCTTCGATCAAAACCAGTATAAATTTTATTGAAATTTACCAAGCGGTTTTTAAGTTGCTGTAATTACCAGTTCAAAAAACAGAGTTTTGAGAAATACGCATTTAACGAATATTTTTGAAGAGAATGTTACCAGTAGTAGGGGACCACAACATCATTCCCGAACATCAGTTTGGGTTCAGGGTAAGACATGGCACACCAGAACAATGCCACAGGGTTGTAAATGTAATTAGGGATGCGCTAGAAAGGAAACAATACTGTTCTGCAGCTTTTTTAGATGTTCAACAGGCATTCGACAGAGTATGGCATGTGGGACTTCTATACAAAATTAAAAAACTCCTGCCAGCACATTTCTATTTCATCCTTAAATCCTATCAGAGTGAAAGGCACTTTTATGTTAGACACCGAGATGCGTCTTCAGAAATATACAATATTAGCACTGGTGTGTCCCAGGGTAGTGTGTTGGGCCCGGTCCTATACACAATATTTACTTCCGACATGCCAATAACAGAAGAAGTGGAAGTGGCTACTTCTGGTGACACATACAGCCTTCATAGCCACTAGCGATTCACCTGCAAAAGCATCCTCTTTGCTGCAAAACCAACTAAATATTTTAGAAATTTGGCTCGATAAATGGAGGATCAAAGTTAACTCCGACAAGTCTACCCATGTCACCTTTACGTTAAGAAAAGATAACTGCCCTAGAATATTTTTAAATAATGCTGTAATACCAACGAATACCAAGGTGACATATTTAGGAATGCATTTAGATAGACGCCTTACTTGGAAATCCCATATTAAGGCCAAAACCAAGCGAATGCACTGGCTGCTTGGTCGCAAATCTCAGCTTAGTTTAGAAAACAAAATAAGACTATATAAAGCTTTTTTAAAGCCTGTATGGACGTACGGTATACAGCTTTGAGGAACTGCTAGCAAATCGAATATAGAAATCCAATCAAAAACTTTGCGTGCTCTTGTTAACGGCCCTTGGTTTGTCACAAATGAAGCAATACACAAGGACTTAGATATCCCATTTGTAAAGAGTGAAATTCCAAACTTTTCTAACAGATATCTTGCACGGCTATCAAACCATGTAAATACGAATGCTATATGCTTATTAGACTCAAGTAATGAAACAATACGACTGAAGCGTAATCATATCTTAGACTTGCCATTTCTCTAATTTTGCTGAATTAAATTATTTATTCAACACTAAATAAAAAAACAAAATACATAAGTACCTATATGAAGATAAGCAACTCATTAGTACAAATGAAATTTAATACATTTAAGATATAAGATTTGAATAAATATCGTAATTTTATATGTAGTTTTGCATTTGTGCAAATACTACCGCTGCTATGTATTAGATTATAAGACCTAATTTGCTGAATATCATTATATTAAGATAGATTGCAAATAAAATATTTACACAAAAAAAAAAAGTTTTGCTATCGATTTCCGGAGTGCCCGAGCGCCCTTTGTTAATTCTTGAATAACTCGAAAAGCATAGGTCGGATTCAATTCAAATTTTCACACAATATTTTTAAGATATTATACGTTAAGAAAATGCAAGAAAAATCTAATTTTTTGAAAATTCTGACTACCCCTAACCCTTTAAAAAATACGAATAAAATTTAAAAATGTAAAGCCACTAATGAGCAACAATTTTCTGAGTTATTTGTGTCTTAAAAGAATCAATTCAACGACCTAATTAAGTTAACGATGATAAATTTAGAGGTGTCGGAATTTAAATTGAAATAAAACAACGAAAACTCAAATCAATTGCGCAATCTTTATTATTTTTGCGTAGAACCATTCATGTGATTTACTTTGTAAAGATAGTCCCTTCCAAATGTTGGCCGCAACTGCACCGAAATTCGGCTGTCCGTAAACACCAATTTTGCATGACTCGCTGGAGAACTTCGGTCGGTATCTCGTGAATAACTTTAGAAATGTTGGCTTGCAATGCCTCAATCGAAGCTGGTTCATTCACAAAGCATTCAGACTTCACATACCCCACCAAAAAAAGGTCAAAGGTGTAATATCACACAAACTTGGTGGCCAATCCACTAGTCCGAGACGAGAGATAAACTGCGCACCGAAACGACGACTCAGTAAATCCATTATTTCACGGGTTGTATACTGAATGCGGCTAACGTGGATATTGCAGAAAAAACTGCCACTGCAGGCGCCGCAATCAGATTTCAGGTGTTCGGGCCATAAGCTACATTTAAGCTATGGACACTCTAGTATTTTTTTAGAACTTTGAGCTCATATTGGTGGATCATTGTAGTCTGAGCGGAACTTTTTCCATTCATATTCGCTCAAGGGAGGAGTGGATGGAGTGCAACATTTGGAGACGGGGCATGGCAAACATATGTACGGATGGCTCGAAGTTGGGCAGAAGAGTTGATGTAGACTATTCTGCGAGGAGCTCCCCATCAAGCTCAAATTTAGGCTTCTGAATCACTGCAGTGTTTTCCAAGCGGAGGTAGTCGCAATTATTGAAGCAGTGGCTTGGTTGCTCACATCTTTAATTACTGTAAAGGATATAAATATCTACTCCGATAGCCAAGCGGTAATTAGTGCCTTGAGCTTGTTGTTTGTGCGTTCGAAATTAGTCAGGAAATACCTGACGTCTCTCTCGCTTGCATCCGAATACTTCGATATTACGCTTATTTTGGTTCCCGGTCACAGCGGCAAAGAGGGAAACTGCTGGGCTGACGAGCTTGCTAGACAGGTGACCCTGGAGACGGTTTCATCGCAAAATGAGAGGATAGCGGCTCCCTTTAGAGCCTGTGGTCTGTTCCTAGAAATATGAGTCTCGAATCCCATGAGAGCTGGTGGTCTGCTATTGGAAAATAGGTCTCGCATCAACTCAGCGAGCGCTGGTCTAGTGCACAAACGTGCAAATTCGGGAGATCTTTCTGGCCACGGGTAGATCGGGGGCGCTCGATGGAACTTCCCAACCTAATAAAGGTGCAGCTCCCGAATTTGGTGGGTATGCTTAGCGGACATTGCCCTTTAGGTGTCCATGCGGGGAGACTTGGAACTGCTTCAAGTCCTTTCTGTAGATTCTTATTGTCAGCTGTCCTGCTCTCGTCGGGTAAAAATTTAGACATCTGGGCTCTCACTTTTTCGCTACACCTGCGGCTATTGCGGGTTTAAATATCGCACATCTGGTGAAATTCATCAGTAGCTTGAAGCGGCTAAGTCGAACGTAAATAGCCACTGTTGGTCGTCATCCTCTAATACCAAGGTCTTTTCTTCCTTTTTTCCACCTATCTGGTTCCTTTCCTTCTCCTTTAACCCCGTTTGGTATCACAGCGGACGAATTGTGAATTTTAGTCGAAGTGGCGGCTGCCGTGGCCAAATAGGTTGGTGCGTGACTACCATTCGGAATTCAGAGAGAGAACGTTGGTTCGAATCTCGGTGAAACACCAAAATTAAGGAAAACATTTTTATTATAGCGGTCGCCCCTCGGCAGGCAATGGCAAGCTTCTGAGTGTATTTCTGCCATGAAAAAGCTCCTCATAAAAAAAAATCTGCCGTTCGGAGTCGACTTGTCCCTCCATTTGTGGAACAATATCAAGACGCACACCACAAATAGGAGGAGGAGCTCGGCGAAACAGCCAAAAAGGGTGTACGCCCCAATTATATATATAAGGTTGTCAAAAAAGTTTTGCGGTATTTCCGCAAGCTTGTCTTTGCAAGCGCGTAGTTCTAGTTGTATTCGTCGCATCGGTTCACGCTAGAGCTTTTTGGAAAGCTCTTTTCGCGTGCTAACACGTGTTTGATTAATTGTTGTTTGCTTTTAATCGTTCGTGAGTTATAGCGTCGCAAACATGGAGCAAAATAGAGAGAAAATACGGCATATTTTACAGTACTACTACGATAGAGGCAAAAATGCATCTCATGCTGCCAATCAAATTTGTGCAGTTTATGGACTCGATACAGTTTCCATTCCCACCGCACAACGATGGTTTCAACGTTTTCGTTCTGGTGCAGAGGTGATCGAAGATGCGCCACGGTCCGGAAGGCCTGTCGTCGAAAATTGCGATAAAATCGCTGAATTGATCGAAAGAGACCGGCATAGTAGCAACCGTAGCATCGGCCAAGAGCTGGGCATGAGTCATCAAACCGTTATAAACCATTTGAAGAAGCTTGGATTCAAAAAGAAGCTCGATGTATGGGTGACACACGACTTGACGCAAAACAACATTTTTGCCCGTATGGATGCATGCGAATCACTTCTGAATCGCAACAAAATCGACCCGTTTTTGAAGCGGATGGTGACTGGCGATGAAAAATGGGTTACTTACGGCAACGTGAAGCGCAAACGGTCGTGGTCGAAAAGCGGTGAAGCTGCCCAGATGGTGGCCAAGCCTGGATTGACGGCCAGGAAGGTTCTTCTGTGTGTTTGGTGGGATTGGCAGGGAATCATCCACTATGAGCTGCTCCCCTATGGCCAAACGCTCAATTCGGACCTGTACTTCCAACAACTGGACCGCTTGAATGCAGCACTCATGCAGAAGAGGGCATCTTTGATCAACAGAGGCCGAATTGTCTTCCATCAGGACAACGCCAGGCCACACACATCTTTGGTGACGCGCCAGAAGCTCCGGGAGCTCGGATGGGAGGTTCTTTTGCATCCACCGTATAGTCCGGATCCCACACCAAGTGATTGCCACCTATTTCTGTCCATGGCGAACGAGCTTGGTAGTCGGAAGTTGTCCACAAGAGAGTCCTGTGAAAATTGGCTCTCCGAGTTTTTTGACAATAGGGAAGCGAGCTTCTATAGGTGGGGCATTATGAAGTTGGCATCTCGTTGGGAACTCGTCATCGAACAAAACGGCGCATATTTGACTTAAATCGCATTATTATAACCAATTTTTTGAACAACTGAAAATTCAATAAAAATATGACTTTTTTGACAACCTTATATATATAGTCGAAGTGGGCCCATCGCAAGGGCAGCCACTTATCCTGGCCTAACCTACCAGCCCATACAAGATGATTTGCTTTATTCCTCGGAAGGAAGATTAAAGGAGATTCCATAAATCTTTTAAGACGACACAACAGATCGCAGTACGCACTAGGCCAACAATACTTCAGGTTGAGGTGCCCGCAAACTCGCCCTGAGTAAGTACATATACATTTAAACAGAAGTGGAGGGCTCTTTATAGTTGCTTTTTTAGTCAGTTAAGCGGCCATTGAGGTCCGCTTCAGCATTACTATTATATCCGGTATTCAAAAACACTGCTACCCTGTGGTGGGTACCTGTTTACTGCGCGTTTGAAGGAAATAAGGCGGCGCAGCGCAAATTTAGTTGCAAATGTAGACGAGTCTAGTGCTGATGTAAGTTGCAGGCGTATGCAAAGCGCTACCCTACCCCCACTGCAATCGTTTAATTGCAAGCAAGTAAAAACTTGAAAACACAACATCAACAAAAACTCCGTCCAAACAAACTGCAGAAGAAAATTGTACATAGGCGCAACTTTTGCTTATCCATTTTAACTCGTTCACAGCTGCAACCAGCCAATGGTAGTGGCAGGGAAATTCGAAGAGGTAAGCCGAAATTCAGCGCAAAGTGCCTTTGAATATTTTATGAAAATGAGATTGGTTTTTGGGCTGCCCCACCAGCATTGCTGGCTGCACACAGCCTCATCAACTGACTAGAAGCCAATACTGCCGTTCCGAATTCACCACCATCACTACCATCAAGCCCACTCACTCACACACTGCACTAATGTTTACAGCTTATCCTGTTTGCATGCTGCTAGCTGTTTCTGTAGTCGCTTATAGGAGTGTGGCTGTTATTGTTATTTTGGCATTTTTTGTTTGTGTTCATTTCCTTTTTGTGGTTTGAGCCGCCAAGCAGTCACAGCAGCAGACTGAATGAAGTTGAATTGAGTTCAGTAATTTTTACGTTGCGCTTTGTTTTATTGTATGCTTTCACTGTCTGCCAGCAACCAGACCGGCAATACGCTCACCTTCTCTCTCCCGAACGCACTCTCCTGCGCTCTCACACTTGCTCCTCACCTCGCTCCAGCCGAATCGTCATAAAATGTTGTACATTTTACAACGGTAATTTCTCTGGTGATTTCACGCAATCAAATAAGCAAATACAGAAAACCGAATAATGAAGTTGGCTGAGCGCAGACATCAGCAGGTAGAAAGCCGAGCTTCAGTGCCGCCCAGTGCCTCACAGCTGTATCGGCATTGTTGTGCATATTTTATTTAAATTGCTACAATTTTGTATTTGAGTTTTTGATTTTTCAGCCTTCTTCGTAATAATTTTGTTTAGACTGGTGGATAATGTATTTGTTTACAAAAACGCCTAAAAGCAGACAAAGAAATTTTTGAAAGACTACAGCAGAAGGTATGAACCAGCGCAAGAAAGGAGTAAAAGGAGCTCCCGCAAGAATGCAATAAAAATAACAATAAAGTGTGTTGCATTGAACAAGATGAACGCAACAAAGCCAAAAAAAATTGTTTAAAAATATGCAAAAATACTAAATGAAATCGGACAGCCAGTCACACAATCAAAGTTGCTGCCAAACCCAGCGCTGTTGTACCAAACAGTTGCTTGTACACTCACTGACACGCCTTTCATGCAGCTGTCTAACCGCCTACATATCTGTACGTCTGCCTGCCTATCCAACTGTCAGTTTTGCTGCTGCAGGAGGCTGCTGGCTTGTTGAATAATTTAGTTGAAATTTTCGTCTATTTCGCAGATTGATCTTCCTTCTCTCCCTACCAATCTACACAGTACCCATCTACCTACCTACTGCAACGGCTGGCCGCGCATAAACAAATTTAGCACATTTTTCAACGTCCACTTGCAGTTGCTTTTAAAAACTGCAGTGCATATTTTCCGGCGCACAAGCTTACAAATGCAAATTTCTTTGCCACTCTTTGTTTTTGTAACCGCAATGGCAATGTGGATGTAAAAAAATTGTGTTTTTGCGTTTTGTGTGGCTTCGAGTAATTTTTGTGAATAAATTTTTTGCGAGCTCCTGCCTGCTCTTAGGCGTAAACACGTTGCCTTTATTTTCACACAAGCGCCAGCCATATTTTTCCTAGCTTCAAACATATACGTTTGGAAAGGGGTGTGTGTTTGCAAAAATTAACAAATTAAGTCATAAATGAGATTGGTAATGGATGAGCAGAATTCCGAAAGCCCCAAAAACCACAAAACCTTCAAACTACTGAGCTGCAATAAACGAGCGTACATTATGGGAATTCGTAGACACAGAATGCTAATCATAGATTCGACTGGAATTGCAGTTTTTTATTTACAAACTGCGAGTTTTACACAAGTCTTTTGAAAAACATAAAATTAAAAAATTGCTAGCCTACCATATGAGGGAGAATTGGGCAGAGTAAAAAATGTTTAGCATTTTTCGCGTGATCTCTTTAGAGCGCCATATGTCAAAATGCCGAAAAACGCCGCATCCCTTGCTACTATACATTTTCATATTTAATTTTTTTCAAATTTAATTTACTAATTTTAAATAAAAAAAGTGCTTATTCTTTAACAAAAGCCATATGTATGAATCAAAGCCCCGAACTCAGTGCAAAACTCAGAAAATTAAGAGAATAAATTGCTTTATATCCCTTTATATCTACCACGTGCACCTATACAATGCGTCTACAAAATGAGTAAGAATCGTTAATAAAATAAAATAAAAATTCAATTCAACTTTCATACAAATTTCCAACCTTTAAGTCAGAATTTTAATAAAAATGTTGAGTATGCGGTTTTATAGCCCTTTTTTATAACTGCTGTCTAATTTTAATATACAGGGTACGGCCCTCGAAGTGTAACCAACTTCAGATCGACCGCGTAGCTGCTGCACGGGCATCAGCAGTCTGTTAGTTGGCTAAACGGTAGTCCAGATTATAGTTTACAAGCTCGCGGAAGCATTTTGCCAAGAGTAAACGCGAAAAAAGAAAATCAGTTAATGGATTTAAAACTTAATAGTGTGATTGCATTTTATTTGGCTGGAAATCACAACCAGCGATTGTTCGTGAGCTCGAGCACCTTAAAGTAAACAAAGATTTTGTTTATCGCAGCATTACTCGTTACAATGATACTGGTAGCATCTCAAAACGTCATGGAGGTGCTCATCAAAAGACTGCAACGTCACGTGAAATGGTTCCAAAAGTGACGAAGCGATTTGAGCGAAATCCCCGACGAAGTGCCAATGAAATGTCGAAAGAACTGAAAATATCTGACCGTAGCATCCGTCGCATGCTGAAAAATTATCTCAAAGTCAAGCCTTACAAGATCCAAACAGCCTATGATCTCATACCAAAGCAACAAGTCAGACTTGAGAGAGCAAAAGAGTTGAGGAGTTGTTTCGCTTGGACGAAAACGGTAAATTTCCGAACATTGTGTTTTCTGACGAGAAAATTTTTCAAACTGAGCAATTCGTAAACTCCGAAAACTATAGGGTTTAATGGACCGTCCATTCATACGAGAATTTGAGATATCGATTGGCCAACAGGAGGCAGCACCCGCCACAGGTACTAGTTTGAGCCGCTGTCACCGCAGATGGGCGCTCTCCAATCGTTTTCATCGAACCGAGCGTCAAAGTAAATGCGAAATATTGTCGGGAAAGTATTCTGGACGTTGCTGTGAAGTCGTGGGCAGCCAAACATTTCGGTGGCAGACCATGGGCGTTTCAATAGGACTCGGCACCGTCTCACAAAGCGCGAGTAAACCAAGAATGGTTAAAAAACAACATTCCGAACTTCATAACGCCTACACAATTGATCTCAAATTCACCAGACGCGAATCCGGTGGACTATTCTCTTTGAGCCATTTTGCAGAGCAAAGTCCGAACTGAAAGATGCACCAGTCTCTTGGCGCCGAAAGCAGCTCTTGTCCTCGAGTGAGTCATAATACCTGCAAGTCACATTCGGGCAGCTTGTGAATCGTTTCTGGCCCATCTCTAGGCCATAGTCAAGACAAAAAATAGTCATATTAAGCAAAAAAAAATACATTCTTAATTTTGTATTATTTTCACACAATTTTTACTTTGAATTGAATAAAAGTAATTTTCCAAACTAAATTCATGGCCTTTTTAATTGCTTACACTTCGACTGCCGAGCTCTATAACAAAATCAAGATTTGAAGTGCTTTAAGAATCACTTTGGGCTTTAACAATTTTTTCTTGTTTTTTGTTTTGTTGATGGTACTGCGCATTTTTTTCCATATGAAATATATTCTTTAACATGATTTGAATAAAATAATAACAAAAGAGGTTGTCTGTAAAGTCGGTTTACTGACGATAGTTTAACGTGAGAACGTCATAAGAAAATACTAATGTAATGGTTGCAATTTTCAAAACAAAATTTTAATTTTATTTGTCTGATAGATATTTTGTATGGATATAGAGGAGGAGGTAAATGGAATTGCAATGGAATAGGTCAAGTTACATTTACACAAACGTGAAAAATGACGAAACATTTATCAAATTCATGAAAGATATCTTCAATTTCGATTGTGCATCAGACGTTAATAAGTCAACAACACTAAGAGGCAACAACATCGATTTGCCTTTTTCAAGACACTTTACACTCGAAACACTTCCTTTCATTTCCGACTTTTCCTATCATCGTCCTATTCTCAACAAAGAAATGGTTCATTACCATGTACACAGGAAGAAGGCATATGCAAATACAAGTATGTGAATTTATATACAAATGCGCATATACATGCATATACATACATATATATGCTCACTCAAGTAGGACAGAGCCAGATGTCGAACGTTGCCGTTCGTTTGCTTTGTTTGCTTTGTCGTTCTTTCCGCGCTTTCGCTTGCAGTTCATTCAATGCAATGAGCAAGGTAACGACAAATGAGCAAGGTAACGGCAATGAGAAAGGTAACGACATATGAGCAAGGTAACACTAATGAGCAAGGTAACGACACATTTATTCGTGCGTGCAGCCTGTTAAATCGAATTATAAGACGTTATCACGTCAAAAAGGTGATGGAGTAAGCAAACAATATTTTCCAAAATTAACACGATTTTAAAGACACAGGTTTAAGGTGTCTGATTAAACCGTTGACAATTTTTATATAAATTCGGTGAATTTTTCTGAACTTTTTATAAAGTTAGGAGCTAAAATTCATATTATTTTTGTTAAAGAATGAACTATACTTTTATTGATAATTAACTAGAATTGTTTGCAAAAAACTTTAAATTTCAAAATTTTTATTTCGATGGGCGATTTAAAAAAAATATCCTTAAAAATAAGTTTGCTTAGCAGTTTTGTGTTTTGGTGAAAGCCATTGGGTTTGCATCGCTCAACGTGAAAGTAAACAAAGAGCAGTAAAAGCAGTAGAATGCAGTAGACAAGCGATGGTCCGTTCTGGCAAAATTAGCATCGACGCTGTACAAAACCTTGTAGGATTAGGAAGTGATTGCAAAAATCTATTTGAGCCAGCTTCAGAAGTAAAATAAGCTGCTAAGAGGTAAATCAGCATTATACCTGTAAGCCACTGAAAGATGAAAAAATATCTTTGTATGTAAAAAACTATTAGTTATCGATAAAGCTGGATGTCCAACACTCATTTGGGAGAGCATAAATATTCAACAAGCAAGCTCTTGAGTAGAAAAAAACCAAAAAATGCTATATAAAACATTGATTCGACCAGTGGCAATATATGGATGTGAAACGTCGACACTGAAAGTAGATACAATTACGTAATTAGGCATATTAAGCATATAAGAAGAGTACTTGGTCCTGTGTCTATTGCATTAGATATAATAACGAGCTAGAGGATTTCCTACAAGCCGAAAATGTCATTAGTTGGGATTTGTTAAATCGCAGCGCATTCGATTGCCAATTTGCAGAATCCCAGATGCAAGAAAGTTGTAGAAAGTATGGTGAAAAGCGAAGTAAATGACCGCGGAAAATATGGTTAGACGTTTTTGAGGATGATCTAAGAAGCATGGGAGCGATAAACTACCGGCTAGAATGGCTATGGACCGAGATGCATGGACAAAAATTGTGGAGGAAACTAAGGCTCACATTGGAGCACGAAAGGCCATGAGGTCGAAGTGCAAACCTAAAAAAGAATCTATCTAAGCAGAAGGCTCACACCGAGCTGTAGTGCTATGCATGATGATAATGATTAAATCGCGGGAAATGGGAGCATCTGGTTGCTAATTAATATGTGGCTTTTCCATTTGACAACTCTGTCAACTCTCTTCCTTTTCAAACCTCTTTGCTTTCGAATGGGTTTTCACTATTACTAAATCACCATCGTTCCATTATTTTTCTCATTACTAAGAAACAGATTTCAACCAACTTTTTGTTAGCATCAAATAAGAGTTTGTCTACCGCAAATCGGGTTAATACGCGTCCGCGCGCATACAAAGGTTGGTAGGTAGGTTTACACTCGCAAATCTACCCAACCAGCCACTCTCGTAAACAACATTTGCAAAAGCCACACCGACGTTGCCCACAAAACTAACTCACAGCGCATTAGCGCAAAAACTTTTAATCAGTTCACAAATGCATTCATTCCACTCACTCAACTAGAGGACTGAAACTCACTTAACAACAAACAAACGACGACGTGATGGAAAAAGACATTACGTTTTGTGGGGCCATCATCAACAAATAATAAGTATTTGCAGAAGTAATCAACTCAGATGTGGCAAATGTGTGGCAGCGTAATGAATGAAAGGATGGTAGTCAAGGTATGTAGGTGTGTGTGTGTGTGTGCATACATATGTGGTAGTAAAAAAAACACAACGATTTGCATATGAATCTTTGCATACATTTAGGTGCGAACGCCCACACACATGCAATACGCCAATCATACGAAAGGAAGTGTTCGCTCGTTGGCGCCTCAAAATGGCTGTAAACAAATTGAGTTTATTTCTTAACGACTAGGAAGAAAACGAAATAAAAAAACGTAATGTTTACGAAATGAAATGAGACGAAAATTGAAATGGCACAATTTCCGTTAGACTCAAACGCGCACACACACCTACATTTACATTACATGCATGTATAAGTGAAAGAAAACTATGCAAGCCAGCACGTACCTACATTTACTTGTGACTCTTAAATCGCGCTTCATTTTGTTACACATTTTTTTCATATTACACCTTTTTGCATGCAATTTTTACATAACTGAGCAGGGGAGTGAAGTTATTTCTAAAAATTTGCATGTCTGTAATGTGCCTAAGTGGCGGCGTCTCTAAGTGTACACATTAGAGGAGTCGCGTTTTGTTTTTTTCTATTTTTCGCATTTTTTCATATTTGAATTTTTTCAGCTTTCGCAATGAAATGAGGCGTACGAAAAGCTGACGCGAAAAAAAAACAAAATCATAAAAAACTGAAAATATAAGTACAATAAAAAGTTAAATTACAAATGCATACACAAACACTTAAGTGTAAATTAATTCATGCCCGCTTGCCGCCTTCATCCTTTTCCATCCACCGCACACTTTCTTTTCATTTCCATTTTTATTTATTATTTTTTTAGTCTTGCTTTGCTATTCACGCCATGTGGAAATAATAAGTGCATAATAAAAAAAGCCACCGCACAGTAAACAATCAACACACACACACACACGCAGACGCCCACTCGCACTCACCCGCTCTGGCTTGTTGCATTTTCCCTCGCCTCGATGTAGGCAACATTTCCATTTTCAACGCAATTACTTTTTCCGTTTTCTCAAACGTTTTGCCGTCAGTTTTGCGCGCTTTGCAGGGGTTGCGTTGACATTCTTGCCTCTTTTTTTTGTACTTTTATTTTTATTTTTTATTATTATAGTTATTGTTATTGTATTAACTTGTGTACATTTTATACCTTGGTGGCAAATGAAATGTTTTATTTTAGCCTTTTTATTGCTTACGCTTCACAGTTTATATGCTGGCAGTGAAGTTTTTAAGTAGCAATCGAGTTTGTTATAACGGTTTTGTCGTGATAACTTGCAAAGTTTATTTTTCGAACTCGCGAAGCTAATTACTTTAGTCATGATTTCACCGCAGTTATTTACATACACATGGCTGTGTGTGGGGTTTTTTTTTTTTTTTTTTTTATGGAGGTGGCAAAAAGCATTGAAAGCCGAAAAGTGTGAGACTTGTCTTTCGACTCACCCACTAAAAACCCACCCCAGCTCCTGTATGTGGGTGTGTGTGTGTGTGCATTTCTGTACTCTGGAGTTACCAAGCACTGTTGAAGCAATCCCCAGTACGTGGGTATGTATACGAGGTGTGTTCAAACAGTATTGCGAATTTTGAATTTTCGCAGGTTACGTATATTCGAATTTCGAATTTTTTGTGGCGATATGTTGGTACTCATGTCTCTCACTCATGCCGACGAGTTCAGTCATTTTGAGTGTTCAGTTAATTGGTGACAGCTGCTTGGCTTGCACGTTTTGTCTTGGATTTTTACCTATTCAAAAAGATGGATCAAGGTTTTTGTGAAAAACGAAATGAAGTGCGCGGATGCATTCCGAATGTTGACTGTGTCATACGGAGAAGCTACTTTGGTCCAAAGCAATGTTTATGAATGATACAAAATGTTCTCAGAAGGCCGAGCAGATGTGAACGACGAAAAGCGCGCCGGACGCCCGAGCACTTCAACAACAGACGAAAAAATTGATGAGGTGAAGAAAATGGTTTTGGCCAATCGTCGAATCACCGTTAAAGAAGTTGCCCAGGACCTAGATGTATCGATTGGCTCATGCTATTCGATTTTTTCCAATGATTTGGGTATGAGACGAGTCGCCGCGAAATTCGTACCAAAACTACTAAATTTCGACCAAAAGCAGCATCGCATGAACATTGCTAATGAGATGTTGGACTCTGTCCACGACGACCCAAATTTGCTCTAGAGCGGCATAACTGGTGACGAATCGTGGGTTTATGGCTATAACGTGGAAACCAAAAGTTCAATCATCTCAATGGATGCTGCCGCACGAACCAAGACCGAAAAAAGCGCGCCAAGTTCGGTCGAATGTAAAAGTTTTGCTTACCGTTTTCTTCAATTGCAGGAGCGTTCTGCATCATGAGTTCTTGCCACAGTATAAAACGATCAAAAAAGAATATTACCTGCAAGCTATGCGCAATTTGCGCTAAGCAATACGCCAGAAATACCCGGATTTGTGGAAGAACAAAAATTGGCTCTTGCATCACGATAACGCCCCTGCTCACACATCGTTACTTATGCGCGGCTTTTTGGCCAAAAACAACACACTAATGATGCCACAGCTACCGTATTCCCCAGATCTGGCCACCTGTGACTTTTTCTTGTTTCCGAAACTGAAAGGACGACGCCACGCTACGATTGACGAGATAAAGACGGCATCGAAAGAGGAGCCGAACAAGATAAAAAAAAAATGATTTCTTGAAGTGCTTCGAAGATTGGAAAACACGTTGGTACAAGTGCATGATATCTCATGGAGATTACTTTCAAGGGGACAAAATAAATATTAATGAATAAATAAATAATTTTTGAAAAAAAAACACAAAATTCGCGATACTTTTTGAACACACCACGATTGTGGTACTTTTAGAGGCATTTCTTTTTCGACTTGGCGCTTGTAGCGATAGTCAATTTGACGCTCTAGAGCTGGTTTATACCCAGTACCTACATTTCGCTGTTTCACACTGAAGACTCTAGCATAGCGCTCAAAAATTGGGCGAATTTATTTCGAAAACTGTAATAAATTTATCAATGCTTAAAGTGCGCAGTTGGCATAGTCGGGCATCAGGGAAACTTACTAAATTTTAGAATATTCCATCTGGTGGTACAGCAACTGTAAATAATCACATAGTGACTATATGCGCTTTGAGTACATAACAGAACAAATGCATAACAAAACCAAAAATAGCAAAACATAACATAACATAATAAAATAAATATCATAACATAACGTAGCATAACACAACATGGGGCAAATGTAGATCCATGGGGCCTAGCGTATAAAACTGCCATGCGGAAAGTGAAAAGACCGCAATCAGCTCAACCCACGTACCCACTGCTATTACAACAAGTGGTTGAAACGCTCTTCCCGCCCCAGAAAGACAGCGATAACTAAGCGGACAAATACGAATTAGAGCCGTGTATACCTTCGGTAGCAATAGATGAAGTGCTAGGTACACTGAACCGTATTAAAGAGAGAAAGGCCCCAGGGCCAGATGGTATACCTAACGCTGCCTTTAAGACAGCTGTGCATACGAAACCCCACCTTTTTGTGAATTTGTACGAAACCTGTCTTAGAGAGGGAACTTTCCCAAATAGAAAGAAGATTCAACGACTTGTGCTGCTCCTCAAACCAGGAAAGCAACCTTGACCGCTTTGTATGCTCGATACGGTGGGGAAGGTGTTCGAACGTAAAATATACGACCGGCTACAAGTCTATCTCGAATGCCCATCTGGCCTATCGGACAATCATTAGGGTTTTCGAAAGGCGAGGTCAACGGTAGTGCAATAAGGGTGGCTTGAGGCTACAGAACGGTCTCGAGAGACGAAATAGGCGTTATCGTGGGCAAACTACCAGCTGACCTTCAGGCAAAGCAATTGAGCCGTCTCTATGGCACGCGACGGTCTAAGCCGTCATTAGAAGAAAAAGCTGAAGAGAGACTGCATTCGATAGAAGAATGGCAAAGCAGATGATGGATCTCGTCAACTAACAGACGTTGGACTCATAGGCTTGTTTCAAATATTAGCCAATGGGTGACCAGGAAACACGGAGACATTGACTACTATCTCACTCAAATACTGAGTGGTCACGGTTGTTTTTTTGTAGTACCCCCATCGATTTAATCTGGAGGACACCCTGTTCTGCGCAAACTGCAACAACGCGATAGAAAGTGCGGAACACGTATTCTTCTACTACGATCGTTTCAGAGAGAAGCGCCTAACGCTTGAAGCACTTCTGGGTGGTCAGTTGTGCCGGGAAAGTCTAATCATCACTAAGAGGATCGCATCAAATACTTGCTGGAATGCAGCAACAAATTCTGCAGCAATGATAGGGCTATATCTTCAACGCGCAGAATGGCAACGCAACACCACGTAGCGAAGACTTCAGCAACAGACAGACAGAAAAACATAACATGACATAACATAACATAACATAACATAACATAACATAACATAACATAACATAACATAACATAACATAACATAACATAACATAACATAACATAACATAACATAACATAACATAACATAACATAACATAATATAACATAACATAACATAACATAACATAACATAACATAACATAACATAACATAACATAACATAACATAACATAATATAACATAACATAACATAACATAACATAACATAACATAACATAACATAACATAATATAACATAACATAACATAACATAACATAATATAACATAATATAACATAACATAACATAACATAATATAACATAACATAACATAACATAATATAACATAATATAACATAACATAACATAACATAACATAACATAACATAACATAATATAACATAACATAATATAACATAACATAACATAACATAACATAACATAACATAACATAACATAACATAACATAACATAACATAACATAACATAACATAACATAACATAACATAACATAACATAACATAACATAACATAACATAACATAACATAACATAACATAACATAACATAACATAACATAACATAACATAACATAACATAACATAACATAACATAACGTAGCATACCACAACATAACATGGCACATAATAAACCGTCATTTATCATGGCATATATGGCAAACTGAATAAAATTACAAAAAAAAACAACACATAGCAGAACATAACATACATATGTATATGACCATAACATAAAATAGCAACGTGCCATAACAAGTCTTGGTTAAATAACATAATTAAACTGAAACTAATCTACCCCACTTTCAAAAGTTTCCACTTTTATATTTGTTCATCTTATCTCTAAACAAAATCATTCAACTTACAGGTTTAATTATTACATATGTGTTTGTGCGTATGTATGTAGAGAATTCGAACACTTCAATTCAACAACTGCCATCGACTTAAATAAAGCAATCTAAATCGAAGGAGATTTATGCTTTTCCACTCATGCCATTTACCTACAAACACAATGACCTACTAATTAACTGCAAAAACCCATTAAATGCGCCAACAAACTGCACTCATTGAATTGAATATCACTCATCTGTCACGTGCATCTCCGCCCGCACACACCCAACGCAAGCACTGGTTTATTGCTGTGTCGATATTAAATTGCTGCCCACTGCAAATGAACGAAGTTAGGCATATGTGTGTATGTGTGTACACACACATGCATACTCGCATAGCCGTACTTTATTATTATTACTCCTATTCTGGTTGTCGTTTTTGATAAGCAGCCATTCATTCTGCTCATGTTTGTTGTTTTTGTTTGTTCTTTTCTGTTTGCCCTTTGTATGCACAGTTGCTAAATGTGCAGCAATTTTGCCAAAACTAAATGGCAATTAAATAGAACATTTATTTAGTTGCTGGCTAAAGCTGAAATGAAAACTGAAAATGGAAATGAAAATGAAAATAATTGAAAGCGATTTTTCCAACGAGCCAAAACTATCGCAATTGCTGTCGTTTGTTCCGTTAAACGAACGAGTTTTCATCAAAAACCAAAACTGACGGAATTTATCGACAATAAAATTGTATTGTCTAAAAAAAACAAAAAGAAAAAACAACACGTCAAATGACTGAAATTCGGAAGGGAGCTGTGAACCTGTGAAATTTGCAGGAGTTGGTCGTCGAATGAGAATGGGCATTTTAGTTGGAATTGCTGCAGCTCCCACAAATACATGCATATAATATTTACATATATACGAGTACATACATGCGCAAAACTGAGAGGGTTATAAATATTTATTGGAAACCCACTTAGCAAAACTGTGGTAAGACTGTTAGCCGGCGATAAATTTTTGCATTCAATAAGCAAATAATTTAACATATAATTCAAATTGAAAGTAACATAACATAGCATAACATAACATGACATAACATAACATAACATAACATAACATAACATAACATAACATAACATAACATAACATAACATAACATAACATAACATAACATAGCATAACATAACATAACATAAAATAACATAACATAACATAACATAACATAACATAACATAACATAACATAACATAACATAACATAACATAACATAATATAACATAACATAACATAACATAATATAACATAACATAACATAACATAACATAATATAATATAACATAATATAACATAACATAACATAATATAATATAACATAATATAACATAACATAACATAACATAATATAACATAACATAATATAATATAACATAACATAACATAACATAACATAACATAACAAAACATAACATAACATAACATAACATAACATAACATAACATAACATAACATAACATAACATAACATAACATAACATAACATAACAATTACGTTCAATAAGGAAATAATATAACATATAATTAAAAAACAGTAACATAACATGAAATTACATAACATAACATAGCATAACTTAACATAACGTAGCATAACACAACATAACATAACATAACATAACATAACATAACATAACATAACATAACATAACATAACATAACATAACATAACATAACATAACATAATATAACATAACATAACATAACATAACATAACATAACATAACATAACATAACATAACATAACAAAACATAACATAACATAACATAACATAACATAACATAACATAACATAACATAACATAACATAACATAACATAACATAACATAACATAACATAACATAACATAACAATTGCGTTCAATAAGGAAATAATATAACATATAATTAAAAAACAGTAACATAACATGAAATTACATAACATAACATAGCATAACTTAACATAACGTAGCATAACACAACATAACATAGCATTATATAAAATTATTATTGTATTATGGGAACCGAAGAGTAATGTCATTTCTGCGGATATTAATGTTTCTTTACCGTTTATGAGTTCATTGAGTAGTAGAGAGTAGTGCCAGAGACAATTCAAAGTAAAAGTGACTTGATTAGTTGTGAAAACGTAAACTTTACATTTTCTTGAATGAAATGACTAGCCAAATGTCAGAGGAGATTCATATCCGTTATTGCCTGCCTTTGGAGTTTCGCAAGGATAGTAATGCAACCAGGGCCGTAGAGAGCATATCCGGGCCCCGGGGGAAAATTGCAAATGCGGGCCCTTTCAAATTATGTCATAAAACTTTTCGGATTTACTCTCCAGTTCGGGCCCCTCTGAGAACTCCGGGCCCGGGGTAAAAAGTCCCCAATCCCTCCCCTCTCGGCGGGCCTGAATGCAACAGTTGATACCAGAAACATTTGCGAATGTTGATACCAGATGTTCGTAAATGCCAAAGGTGATTTTTAAAGTTCAGATCCGGTAATTTCGATCTTTCCGCGCTCACATCGATCAGAAAGACCAACAACCTTAGCCAATAGAGTATTAATTGCGGAAGTGGAAGCAAATCTATGTCAGACAATCGAGGACCTGTCAAATACTTTTAACCAACCTTGATCAACCATTCAAGAATATTTGCAACAAATTGATAAAGCAAACAGTGCAGGTTTTTGGGTTTTGCATAATCTGTGTAAAGAAAACTGAGCTTACCGATTCACGACATGCAACTTATTGCTTCAACGGTATAATACAGAACCGTTGTTTCATTGCTTGAATCACTGCAAATGAAAAATGGGTGCTATATAATAAACTAAGACGCAAAAGGCAGTAGCCCAAAAGGTTCTGTCGACGAAGGACTGCTAAGCGCTTTTGTGTGTTTGGCGCTGGAAGTGCTTGAAACTGGAAAAACTTTTAACGCAGACCTTTATTGTAAACAATTAGATCGAGTAAATTAACCATTAAATAAAAAATATCTAGCGATTACCAATAAGAAAGCCGCCATTTTACAACTCTATATTGCAAGACCACACTGCGCAAGAAAAACGCTGGAAAGAATTAATGGGTTAGGGTGGAAGGCACTGCCTAGAACACCATGCTCGCCCGCAATTGGGCTATAAGATTTCCATTTACTCCATTCACAGCAACACTTCTTAGCAAACAAAAAATTTGATTTACTGTAAAAAGGGGCATTATTTTCCGGGCCCTTAATATACAGTCTGTGTCAGAAGAAAAGAACCGGATTTTTCCTCGTAACTTCAAGATATATTTCGTTATGCTTTTTGCTGCGAAATAATCCCACTCAAAGGCTACGACGCCAGAGCTAACTCAGGTTAGTATCGTTCGAAACTTTCCCGTAAATACAACCAAACAAAAAAGAGTGAGAAGTATCTACGCGAAGCGTTTCGAAGCAGTATTTGTATGCACGCATTCGAAAGGGCCGAAATCATCTTGCGCCGTAGCTGCAAAAGTGATTACAAATCCAAAAAGTTTGTTGTGATGTGGAATCAGTGGTATAAGGTGTAAGATGTTATGACTTTTCCAAGCGCGGCTTGAAGCGAGTGGCGACATAAAAGCAGAATAAAGTGATCGTCCAACTTTTTAAATGGAACCCTTCCTTGCGACTATGCCAATCACGCCCAATTCTTGCTAAAAAGCGAATAGATGTGAGTATCACCCCATCGAACGTCGACTGAAGGGGGCGAACATATCCTATCGTCCCACATCATCAAAACTACTGCTCTCATAACAACACATTGAGAAACAACAAATCAAGAAAATGGTATCACAGTATTGGACTGACGTTCTCAGTCCCCAGACGCCAACCCCATTGAAAATGTGAAAACGCATCTTGCCTGAAGACCAGCTCATGATTTAAAGCAACTCGTGCGTCAAGTTCGCAAAATCTAGTCCTGTTTGTTGAGGAGCTACGCAGAAAAGCTGGTTCAAAGCATGAAGAAGATGCCAGGCTATACTCGACAACGATGAAGACTACACGGCTTATTGAGTAATTGCGACTCGTAGTTTTGTACATACTTTCATGTAAAAAAATTTAATAAATATCTTTTATACTTCATGAATAATCGCGGTTCCTTTTTTCTGACACAGACTGTATATCGTAATCCACAATCTGCACCCATATTCCCCTGTCGTTTAGGTAAGCACTAATTTTGCGAGCCACAGATATATTGGTTATTCATGTTGCGTGAACTAAATGATGACTCTTGGAATTGGTTTTCTCTAATGTAGTACAAAGTATGGTCACCAATCATGCGAAAAGTATTTGTTACCAGATGCATATTCTAAAAACCTTAGTAAAAAGATTCCTTATAACAAAGTCAGAAAAATGTATAGAAAGTAATGAAGTGCAAATCGATGCTCAGTAGAGAAACTTTTACTGGTGATGTGTTAGAAATAAATAACAGAATAGATATTTTCACTTGGATCACCAAAGCTAAAAGTCGCTTTAATACTAAAATTTGTAAAAGTATTGCAAAAATGTATTAAAATAAAAAAAAAAAATAAATAAATAATTGGCGCGTACACTTCTGTTAGGTGTTTGGCCGAGCTCCTCCTCCTATTTGTGGTGTGCGTGTTGATGTTGTTCCACAAATGGAGGGACCTACAGTTTCAAGCCGACTCCGAACGGCAGATATTTTTGAGGAGCTTTTTCATGGCAGAAATACACTCGGAGGTTTGCCATTGCCTGCCGAGGGGCGACCGCTATTAGAAAAATGTTTTTATTAATTTTGCTTTCACCGAGATTCGAACCAACGACCTCTCTGTGAATTCCGAATGGTAATCACGCACCTACCCATTCGGCTACGGCGGCCGCCATTTGCAAAAATGTATTAGGTGAGGTGAAAGTGTACATTTCTGTGGTGGGGCATTTCTTACTATATAAGGGCAAGTATACGCCGTGTCGGGTCATATTATAGGGCAATTTAAAGTTCAAAACAGTTTTTTCACAGTTTTGTGTTCGATGAACCCAGTGTTCCAAAAAAAGGTACAGAAAGAAAATTCAATACATTCTCTAGCACTACTACGGTCAAGCTGGAAAGGCGCAGAAGGTGGCCAAAAAATTAATCCCCTCTGTTGATATCAATTCCAATCATCGAAAATGTTGATAAAATCATGGAAATCGTGGATTCGGACCGATATGTGAGCACATATTTCATTGCCCCGGAATTGAGTAACAGCCGGAGCTCGAAAACTAGCAGAAGAAGCTCGATATTTGGCTACTAAACGAATTTATGCTAAAGACCCATGTGGACCAAATCGAGGCCTGCGATTCATCCCGGACACATAACGAAGTCGACTCATTCATAAGATTTTCCAAAAAGTTGTAGTTTTTTTGGTTCACTGGGTACCACAGCTATGAACATTCGATTTGACATAAGTTAAGTTGCCACCACGTTCAACGATAACAACAACGACAACTATGTGTGTAATATAAATTGTTAGAAAACATTCCGGAATCGAGTAAACTAAATACCTGGCGATCAATGAAAAATGAAAAGAGTGGTGCTGCACACAAACATATTTACATAGTAAGCTTACTTTTATTTATACCTGCATACACATGTCTGCAATATTAATCTTTGTATATATATATATATGTTTGTAAATGTGCATGTGTAAGTACATGTGGATTTAGTGTAACTTACCGCTGTGTTGATGGTCGTCCAGCTATCCAGATGGCAAACAATGATATCATAAAACTGGCGAAATCTGTTAGCAAGTGAGCAGCATCTGTTGCAATCGCCAAACTGTTCGATAGAATGCCACCTGTTTGTGTGGCAAGCCAGCAAGCAACAACAACAACCATAACAAAAACAATGAGAGCGTCACGCCACATCAGCAGCATAGCCACAGCCGCAGCCACATCGCAAAGCAACGCATCATTGGATAAATCAATCGATAAAGTTTTTATACACCGGTGCAAAAAAGTGGCAGCCATGACATGAAAAAGAAAAAATAAATGAAAATAGAAAACAAAAAAAAGGAGGAAAAACAAAAACAAAAGATAACAAATAAAAGTTCGAAAATACTATTTAGTAAAACGTCAGAGCATTTGCCAAAAACAAGCGCACGTTCGAGTTGGTTACAGCAGCTGCCTTCCTTTTCGGGTGTTGAGGCTGTTGCCGGTAGTGGTGATGAGTTCACTCTTTAGTCTGTGCTACGCTCAATTGTCAGTTGATCGTTTCGTTGGTCAGCCGCTTTGTTGACTTCAACGTCGCATTTTACTTTGTTTTACTTTGTTGGTCTTATTTTTTTGGCTAACAAGTCACTTTCCTGCTTGGTTAGTTGCATCTTTAGTTTCTGCTGCAGTTATTTGGCCATTTTGGTCAGTTTTTTGCCCTCTTGCGTCCCCGCATAAGTTATTGAATTTCACCATTTCACGGCGCATTTTGCACTACAACGAAAAGGTGGAGTTGGCAAAATGTTGATAATGACAGTAGCCGAAATTGCAACTATTTGCGCAAACCACCGCCCGCTTCACTTCGCTTACCACACGTGGCAGCCTGGCTACATGAAGTGAAAGCATGAATTGCTTAGAAGGCAGAAGTAGTGGAAATTTGATGTTTCATTCGACAAGCTACATGCAAAGGGTTGTGGCCGTTGGTTTACGGAAGTATTCTTTTCTTTTCAGGAAAATCGCATTGAGCTGAGCTCATCAGCATTTAGGGTAGATGGGGTTAAGAAATTTCAATTACTAGCAAGCAATCAGCGATTATTGATGGGACAGGGAGGAAGTTTGTTGGTTGAAAGATGTAAAATCAAGACAAGCAGTTAATATTTGAATAGTTTACAATGAATTGTTTTTAGTTGCGGGAGAACAGACATAAAAATAATGGAACTTGGCCGCAATCAATAAGGGAAAACTGAACACAGTTCATGTGCCATGAAAGAATACAGCAAATTAGGATTATTTTTTTGACTCGAACAGGAAAGTGGCCAAATAATCTGGAATGGGCATTATAAATATGTAGAACACTTTCATAGAACAAAATTACGGTCTAGTCTAGCGATTCTCAGTTTTTTATACCAATATCTAAATTTTGGTCACAGGAATCTTTGTATTATAGTCTTTACACCTTGTCTAAACAATTTTGATCGCACTTGAAAAAAAGTTGTAGCTTAACAAATTTTTTATTTTTGTTTGCTTATAACGTACAAATTTATGTCATAAAAAAATACGTAAAAATCGAAGAAGGCTAAATAAGGAAAAATAGTGCCAATTCGTTTTGAAAATATATGCTGCCTAATGTAATCAATTACAAACAGACAAGTAAACATGAACTTTGCAGAGCTAACAGGACGTGGAATAAGCTGAAACTTAAAAAACACTTGACATATAGAAATCGAAGCGAATTTTAGGAAGTTTTCAGGAATGAGCGTAGGCCTCTCGTGGCAGCTGAAAGGGAGTAGTGAAAGGAGTATTGCGCGATGGAAAATAGTACCCTTTCCGAATGCCATCTGAAGTTTTCATTCTCGAAAAACTATGGGGATCCCGTTAAGGAACTTTCAGAGATCACTGAGCATTGCCTCAAAGCTATAACTAAAAAATAAATAAAAAACACATTTGCGGATAACTTTTTAAAAATTACCAAGAAAATAATTGATTCCTAAAAATGTTTAACAAAAAAATATTACTTTTTTATATTCATATTATATTCAGGTATTAATAAAAAGAAATCATGGGGCGGTGCTTTTCAAAAATAACCAAAAACATAATTTTTCACAAAAATTTTTTAATAAAATTTTTTTTTTATTGTGTTATTATTATATTCAGCTATTTTTAAAAATAAGGAAAAAAATCAGAGGGTTTGTTTTTCAAAAATTATAAAAAATAGGAAGTTTTCTATAAGCTTTGAATAAGAAAATACTATTTATATTATTTTTATAATATTTAGCTACTATTAAAAAAAAAATCAGAGAAGGTGACGAAAAAAAAAATTTTTTTTAATAAATTTTGAGCAATAAAATATTATTATATTATTAAATAAAAAATAAAAAAAAAATAAAAAAAAAATAAAAAAAAATAAAAAAAATAAAAAAACAATAAAAAGGTCAAAGAGAGTTTTCAAAAAATGACCAAAAACCATTTTTTCCAAAAATTTTAACAAAAAAAAATGTATTTATAATATATGAATATAATATTTAACTATTATAAAAAAAATTATACAAACTAATGGGGGGCGTTTTTGTTTTTTTTTTTTTCAAAACAACGGAAAAAATTTTTGCCCAAAATTTTTAACAAGAAAATATTAAAAAAAAGTTAGTATCAAATCAGGGGCTTGTTTCTAACAAATAACAAAAAATAATTTTTTCTCCAAAAGTTTTAACAAAAAACTAGCATCATACCTATTACAATATTAAGAAAAAAATCGAAAAAATCCGGGGACTTGTTTTTAACAAAATGACAAAAAAATTATTTTATCCCAAAAATATTATTCATATTGTTAAAACAAAAGAATAGAAAAAAATTGGGGGGGCTTATTTTTAACAAAATGACAAAAGAATAGTTTTATCCCAACAATTTTTAACAAAAAAATATTATTAAAAAAATTAGAAACAAATCAGGGGTTTGTTTTTCAAATATGACTAAAAAAAATTTTATTCCACAAATTTTTAACAAAAAATAATTTTTTCTTCAAAACTTTTAACAAAAAAAGTAGCATTATATTACAATATTAAAAAAAGTTAGATAAAAATCAGGGGGTTTGTTTTTAGCAAAATGACAAAAAATAGTGACAAAAGAATAGTTTTATCGCAACAATTTTTAACAAAAAAATATTATTAAAAAAATTAGAAATAAATCAGAGGTTTTTTTTCAAATATGACTAAAAAAAATTTTATTCCTAAAATTTTTAACAAAAACTAATTTTTTCTTCAAAATGTTTAACAAAAAAGGTAGCATTATATTACAATATTAAAAAAAATTAGGGGGTTTGTTTTTAACAAAATGACAAAAAAATAGTTTTATCTCAACAATTTTTAGCAAAAAAATATTATTTATATTATCAAAAAAAAATTAGTAACAAATCAGGCGTTTGTTTTTCAAATATGACTAAAAATCATTTTTTTCCCAAAAACTTTTAACAAACCAATATTATTTATATTATAAAAAAATGCTAGAAAAAAAAGTATGGAGTTTTTTTTCAAAAGTGACAAAAAACATATTTTTTTCATAAATTTTGAGTAAGAAAATATTATTTATATCATTATTATATTCATTTCTATTATTTTTCTAATAAAAGTTTTTATTTTCAGAAATCAGGTGGCAACACCGTTGAACCTTTTTTTTGTATTAAAACTTGTTTAAGCAATGTTTATTTAGTACCTATATCTTAAAATTCAAGTGAAATTTGTGATAAATTGCTATTACTGAAATAAAATTTAGGTGGCAACATTATCAAAAAAATAATGTTTGGATTATATATTTCTTAGGAATATTTGCTTTGATACTTATGTACATTTTTTAAATAAGTTGTGTCTTTTGATATATAAACAGGTGGCAACACTCTGCTAAAATAGGTGTTACACACAAAGCTCATACGACCCATAGGCTTCACTGATAGAGAACTTATGCATGAAAGCAGTGCTGGAACAAAAGAGTTCAAAGTTACTGGGTCCTGCAGAGATTTGTCCTAGGTACTGTTTTATGGAACACCAGTACGACAAGGTCATTCGCCAGAGAAGTAAAAATAACAGGCTTTGCATATGGCATAGCAATAGTGACGGTGGTTAAGCACATACAGGAAGTATCATAGAACATAAAACAAACGAAGCGGTAAAACAGGTGAAAGAGCGGGTGGAAAAAGCGGGGTTGAAACTAGCAGAGTACAAAATGGAGGCGGTTTTGATAACAAGCCGCAAGAAAAAGATGAGGGCATCAGAATCAGAGTGGGGAAGCAAACCATAGATTCACAATCAGCACTGAAATACCTTGAAATCATGAATGCAGACTAAATTTGTGGGCTCATATTGACTAAGCGATAGAGAAAACGGCAAGCATCCAAGCAACACGCTCAAGGATCTTACCACACATAGGTGGCCCAACGTCAACTAGGCGAAAATTGCTGGCGAATATATGATAGCTACTTCAGTCCTGCTGTATGCAGCCCCAGTTTGGGAAAATGCGGCGAAACTGATAAGGAAACAAAAAAAAGTGATTTTCTGTTTATAGGCTTAAGTGCCCTAAGGGCATTTGCATGTTGCGGACAGAACCATAACGGATAATGTGGCGTTTGTCATACATAGCTGGCATGATAAAAGCGGATATCCTCGCATTTGAGATAAAAGAGGTCTACGGCAGATGCTGAAATAATTAAAACAGCGGTGAGAGAAGAGAAGCGACTTGTTTCACTGACAAAGTGGCAGTAAAGGGCGATGGGCCTGTGAACTGGTTCCTGATTTATGATTATATATATAATCGGAGTTTTAGTGATCCAACCTATTGCCTGACACAGCATAGTAAGATAGCATAATTACTGACGGGGCGTGGTCCCGAATGAGTTTAACCTTTAGCAAGCAGAAAGAATCGTCTATACGGCGGCAGCTATGAAAGATTCCCCCTTCGTAAATAAAAAAGGGCTTCTCAAGAGTATAGAAATTATTAAATATATTAACAAGTTCTAGCTATTTATGTATTTAATATTTATTTATTTTGTTTTAAATATTATTTTTTGGTTTTTTAAATTTTTTTTTTTCAGTTTGTTTTGAAAGTCTGCAAATTTGCATAACAAAGAGCATAAATCATATATTACTGAGCGTTTCAACGCGCTTCATTGCTACTAACTATGCACTGAAAGGGGTTCAGGATTTAGACATACTTAAACCCAGACTGGTGCAGGTAGGAGTTATATGGATGTCAAGATGTATGACTAACACATTTTTTTAATATTAAAAATTGAAATATAGACTTTGGTATGCGGAGATCCAAAAAGCATTGAAAAAACTTAAAAAACTGTGGGATTTACAACCTGCTCGCCTCATCTTGTAGCACAAAAGCTAGAAAATAGCAGTTACCACAGCAAAATGCCATCAAATACGAAAGCTACACTACAGCAATAGCCACAGCAATACTCTGACTCTCTTCTAATTGGCTCTCGTGCTGTAAAAATCTTCACGGCAAAGCGACAGCGTAGCTTCGGTTTTTTGAGTATCGCTTCGCCTTTATTGAGCTACTGCACTCTTCAGCAAAAGTACAGCCGAGGCAAATGAAATGAAAAATTGAAAGCAGTTTCAAACGCTGACTTTACCTCTTCGCATTTGATACGCATGAACTAGAAAACTTCTGAAGCCAATATTTTATGTAAATATAATATTTAGTTATTTGTTGAATTCAGTCGAAATAATGCCAAATAAAGAAAACTAGAATACGAAATTTTATTAAACCATTTTTAATTGCATTTAAGATATTTAGGGGCTTGCAAATATGCTTATTTTCGCTTTAATCCAGTCTCTTCTCATGATTGAAGAGGTCTCATAGTTGTGGAGGTACTGGCGGTAAGCGCTTTACATGTGACATATTTGCGGCTTTCCAAAATTAATAGTTTTATTATAAAAGTCAACAGATTTCATAGTATTTTAATGCAAGTAACGTATGAAGTTGTTGGGGTTTAATTTATGAACTCATTTTTTGCTTTCATATTGTGTGAAAACATTTACTAAGCAAGTATTTCCCTAATGCAAGCAACTATTTGTATGGTCCCTCATAATGTTAATTATCATTGCGTACACTCTTTAGTGATCAGTAGTCGATTACAATTATATGATCTAAGTAGTGCATCCAGTTATTGAGTACTCATGTGCGGTCTGATCCAGTAGATGAGCGCGCTTGTTTCGATCTGGCTTACTCTCACAGGCAGCCTACCCTACAACGTCAAATAAGTCGCCCTATGCTTTTCTCAGTTTACTACCTCTAGATTTTTTCCGCTTGGGCAAGGCTTCGAAATCTCTCTACTGACGAAAATCTTTACGACAATGGTATGCAAATCTTGATATCGGCTGGTTCATATTGTCTCGGTTAGAGGTGCTTGAATATGCATTCAAACTTTTGCATTCCGTTAGTTAAGTTTCTTAAAAGATTTGATGTCATAATACCAGGAAGGGACAACGTTTTCTGCAATCAGAATCAAGCCCTGTAAAACAACTCTAAAAGTAAATATAAATATTGGGTTGGCAACCACCTAGGTAAGGATGGTATGGTTGCCCAAGGAATGAGCACACTTGAACGAAGAAAAACGATGACGCGATGCCAATCTTTCCAGGAGCAGACCGCAGGTAGTCAAGGCGATCCCAATTCTCTTCTTTCGCGGTGAAATCACACACAAAGCGATTGTTGACACTCACTCAAGGATAATTCCTAGGTACCTCACCTTGTCAGAAAGCATCAGAGGAGCGCCCCCAAGTGAGGTAAGTTGAGCTCTGGGTATTATATATTTCCTCGTAAATAGGACGAGCTCCTGAACTGCGTTCAGATATCCCTGAATCAAGCTGTACAGATTTTGGCGATGAAGCTCCATCAAGGACCAGTGTTTACCGATGGTATGGTGAATTCAATTGTGGTCGTAGTTCACTCCAAGACGAATTTCGTGCAGGTCGTCCAAAATCAGTTGTTGTTCCGAAAACCATTGATGCTGTGCGCGAACTGATATTGCAAGATCGTCATGTGACCTATCGTGAGATTGAGACAATCTTCGGCATTAGTGGAACCAGCATACATTCAATATTGCATAAACATTTGACTGTCAAAAAAATTTGTTCACGTTGGATCCCACACAATTTGTCAATCGCTCAAAAAAAGGCTCGTGTCGATTGGTCGAAGGAAATGTTCAAAAAATACGATCGCGGGGCTTCGAAACACGTCTATGACATCGTGATAGGTGATGAATCATGGATTTACGCGTATGAGCACGAAAGTAAACAGCAGTCGACTGTATGGGTGTTTCAAGATGAGCCAAATCCAACAAAAGTTGTTCGCGCACGAAGCACTTCCAAGCAAATGGTCGCCTGTTTTTTCGGAAAGACTGGACATGTCGCAACCGTACCACTAGAACAACGCAGAACAGTAAATTCTGAGTGGTACACAACCATTTGTTTGCCAGTTGTCTTCCAAGAAATTAGGAAAACCAATCGCCAAAGACGGATCACTCTTCACCAGGACAATGCGAGCTCTCACACATCGGCTCAAACAACATTTTTTGCACCCAAACATTTTTGAGCACCTAAAACATCGAATTAATGGGTCATCCGCCGTATAGACCTGACTTGGCACCGAATGACTTCTTTTTATTCCCGTACGTAAAACACAAACTGACAGGTCAACGTTTTTCGACACCTGAAGAAGCGGTTGCGGCATTCAGAATGCATGTTTTGGAGGTACCTTATTCAGAGTGCTTTGGAGGTACCTCATTCAAACGCATGCAAAAGTGTTTAGATCTTCATCGAAAATATTTTGAAAAACAATAAAGTGATTTTCGGTGATTAAAATTTGTTTTTGTTCTCTAATCCCGACATATAAAAGGCACCCCTCGTATTGCCTTAAGAAGTAGGGTTGCATGCTTCATACTGCATTTTGAAAGGTTCACACAGAAAAAATGTCAACGATTTATCTCCATACGCAGCTGCATGCAAATATTTTCAAAGCTAGAGAATATTAATTTTATTTGAACTGAACCGTTATCACTTTAAGCCAATCGATAAATTTTCGCACACAAATACTCGTATATGCCACAAAATCCAAATTTACAGTAAACTTGACTGAATTCTTCCAGGCATGCATAGGCACCATGCACCCACTCGCCACCTTATTAAGCTAACTGCAACATTTGGACTACCATTATTGGTTCTACTTTGAATGCCTAAGGAAGTAAGTCTCAAACATGCAACTGCCGCTTGGCAGGCAGAGTTCGTAGTTGTATGCAGAAAAACCGAAACTACTGTAAAATTTAGACTTCTGTATATAAAATAACGAAAATGAACATACAAAAATCTTAAAAATCCGGACATTTTTAGTTGCAAGTCAAATATTGATGCAACTGCTGCAACAGAGTCTTTTCCTGCCTGTTCGTCTGCTTTATTGGTTTATCTCTCCACCGGCTTTAAAGTCATATTGATTGTTTGGCATCACATGCACGCACACACACATACACGCACACACAAAGCAGGCATTTAATATTGGTTTCTGCATGCATGTGCATATAAATGTGTGTGTGTGTGTGAGTATAGATATTTATGTGTATTTGCATTTTTTGGTTGCACTGCTGTCAATTTTTCTACAGCCACAGTCAAGAGTGAGTGGCGGGAAGGGGGTAGAAGACACAAAAGCACAACAAGCAAGTGCAAACAATTGTTGTTTTTGTATGTTGCATACATTGCAGAGTGTGTGTGGTAAACTTGTCACATATCAATCGCAAACTTACTGGCTAAGCACAAATGCTGCTGGTATGTTTTGCAAATCCCATCGACCGACCGACTGGCCGCTGGCCGCTGGCCGTACCAACTACTGTCCAAGCACGCAACAATTGACAATTCTAAGCCTGCATGTTGCATGTTATAGCAACTGTGCAACACTCGTCCTTGATTTGCACAATGCAGTTGCAAATTCACTATTGTATGCAGACAGATACTTCTTGTCGCTCGCTGCTTTCTCTCTTCCCCCCCTTTGCATTGCTATCTCACAAGCGTACCACTTTTCGAGCCCAATGTGTACACTTTGCATTTTATTGAAAACTTTAACCAAATTTTTATTTGTTTTTCTTCGCAAATGTCCAGCAGTCAGTTAGTTTGTCAATCAACAAGCCACTGCCTCTATCTCCCTCCCACCTTCTCGCTCTCTTTCGTGCTGCGTCCCTGGTGAGTGGCTTAAGCACTTTCTGGCTAACTTTGGCAAATTTTTCGTTGTCATTTAAATTTCAAATTTTTCACTGTTTCCATCTTGACAGCCTGCACTCGGCACTTCTTGCACTTTATCAAACATTTTCTATTTCATTTATGCTTTACTAAATATTTGATGGAATTTTGTATAACTTTAAAATTTTGTTTAATTGCCATACTATTGTATGTATCCATGGTCATTGCGCAATATCGGTTCGTTCTAAACTCCTTCCAGCCACCCGCATCAAAGCTCTTGAAAATACTGAAGCAGTCAAAGTTTTTATTACAAAGCGTAGTTCTCGGTAAAAATGAAAGTTTGTCCCTCCCTTTTTATAATAATATTTGTGTGGTGAAGTTTATTCGAAAACCCGGCAGGAAAAAATATTAGTCCTAAACTTCTATAGTTACGGCGCAAGCGAAAGTTCTAAAAAAATCTCTCAACTCAAAGACAAAGGAATTGCTTAGTCTCTCAAGAGATGATATCTCTCTTATGTCGTGGCTTATGTCACCGGTCATTGGCTATTTACCAGCCATTTTTTGAGACTAGCAGTATTCTCCCATGAATATTGTAGAAGTTGTAGAGATGAGGAAGAGGAAGGAAGAGAAGAAGTTGAGCACTTCATTTGACTTTTAAAGCAATAGGCCGACCGTTTCTAATCTATGCTGCACCTGTCTGTCGCCTGGAACCAGTGATTCGCAGTGGACGAAGCTTGAGACCTGCCAAAACACTGCGTTAAGGACTGTGACAGGATGTCTTCTGATGTCACCAATAAAACACCTACAAGATGTGGCCCTAATGCTATCTGTTAAGGAGCATAACAAATTGCTCAGTAAGCAGTTTCTGCTAGGGTGTTACCGCAGGCCTCACCCATGCAGACACCTGCTCGAGCCTGAGCCACCTCCCAGGCACATCAGGAGGCATTTCCTCAAATACGCGGACGAGATCTCAGACAAAACAAACATACAGCTACTGGATCGGACAGTGTACAGACAGGCCATAAACAGCATTCATCGGGAGACTCTCACCACCTTCTTAAGCTTCCGATCCCCGAATGCCGTTATCAGAGTCCAACCACCACCAATTGCAGGCGAAGAGCTCCAACTTCCCCGAGAGTCTCGCGTAACTTTGGCACTATTACGTTCGAGATACTGTAGCATTAAACCCATTCATCTAACACGCCTCTCCCTCAGGATCCAACCCGTCGAAACAGCTAATGAGCCTACCGTTAGATGAGCCAAACGAAGACGGCCGGTGATTACGCTACACTAACAGGGCAATTGTGTAGCCTTAGCTAAAATCAGAGTAGGTTGTCTAAGGAGACACTTTTTCAATTCTCTTAGCGAACTGTCTGGCGTGGGGACTACACCAATCCTGCGCTTCATAAGAGCCACAAAATGGTTTCATGAAGATTAATAAACAAAGTTCCGGTGTCGCACAGTGGTATCACAACGGACCTGTAAGGTCTAAGTGAGCTGGTCATACGGATCCCGGCTACCACCATAACCTAAACTAACCTAGTCGAAGCCTAGGAGTGAATCTGGAAAAAATTGCTCTTAACGACTCTTTAACGCATAGCGCACCTGTTCTCAAACCGATATCACTAGCGGGGAAGATCCTTAGAGTAACCGAAAGCATCGTTCGAGTCTCTGTGAAACACAAACATCAAGAAAAATTTGTTTCTAATAGCGGTCGCAAATCGGCAGGCAATGGCAAACCTCCGAGTGTATTTCTGCCATGAAAAAACTTCTCATCAAAAATATCAACCGTTCGAAGTCGACTTAAAACTGTAGACCCCCCCATTTGTGGAATTAGATCAAGGCGCACGCCCCAAATAGGAGGAAGAGCTCTAAATACAGAAGAGGTCAAACACCCAAAAAGGGTGTCAGCTCCAATTAATGATGAAAATAATTGAGATGGTGGGCTCCATAACAAACCGTTCTTCGGCTCCGAGCGAATTTGACAGAATCAGCTGATGGGCTGACGTTACTAGGGATGTGTTCACAAAAAGGCACATCGACAGCGTGTTACAAGGATTAGACTTTGTCATCTCATACCTAGACGACGTCTGCGTCGCATCCAGCACCTAAACCGACCACAATCAACATATTCGAACTGTATTCGAGCGACTAAAACAAAACGGATGAACAATCAATGCCAACAAGTGTGTTTTCGGTCAACCAAAAGTAACGCACCTCGGGCACTTAGTCAAACCTAAGAGTATTTTACCAATACCAGAAATAGTAGAACCGATAAGAGCTTACACAGAACACTCATCGCTGGAGCCTTACGACCTTTCATAGCAATCATTAATATTTATAAAAGGTTTATACCCGGAGCGACCGGCGGCCACCGCAGCCGAATGGGGTGGTACGTGACTACCATTCGGAGTTCAAAGAGGACGTAAGTTCGAATCTCGTTGAAAGATCAAAGTGAAGAAACCGTTTTTCCTAAAACGATCGCCCCTCGGCAGGCAACGGCCAGCCCCCGAGTGTATTTCTGCCATAAAAAAGCTCCTCATTAAAAAGGAAAACATATCTGCCGTTCGGAGTCGGCTTGTAGATCCCTCCATTTGTCGAACAGCATCAAGAGCACACCACAAATAAGAGAAGGAGCTCGGCCAAACACCCAAAAAGGGTATACGCACCAATTATATTTATATATTATACCCGTAGCCACACACACACAGGACACTTTGAAGTCCTGATAACAGACAATGTCAAAAACGACGAACACAAAGTTCAGTGGATCAAGGAATAGCGAATGGCTTTTAATGATTTTAAATCAAAATTAGTCAACACAACTCTACTCGCATAGCCACAAGCTAACGAGCCATTCACACTTTCGGTCGACGCATCAGACAACTGCATCAAGTAAAAAATGACGAGTCACAGCCACTTGGAATTTTTTCGAGTAAACTAACCACACCTCGACGTAACTGGAATGCATACTCAACAGAACTTTTCGCCGTGTACCAAAGCGTTAAATACTTTGAAGGTACATAGATGTTGCACAATTTACACCGACGACAGGCCAATCACGCTTGCCCTCAAGCAGAAACCCGAAAAAACCGATCAACAACATCTCCGTTACTTACATTACGCCTGCCAATATTCGACTATCATATGTTACATAAAGGGAAAAGAAAACGTAGTCCCTGATTTCCATTCACGCGTTGTTGACTACGATGTCATTGCTACGGAACAGGAAACAGACAGCGAACTCAAGTCCATCATTCAGGGAAATGAACGGCTTAATATTTTGACTGAAATGCCAGCGGTCATTATATAGACGTCGTACGTACAGAAATCCCACCCTAAAACAGTTTTTAATACTATACACAACATCTCGCATTCTGGTATAGAGCCACTACCGGTCTCATTAAAGAGAGATTCGTTTGGCCTAACATCCACCAAGACGTTGCAGCCTGGGCAAAACAATGTATATAATGTCCAAAATTAAACATCCAGCGCCAAAATAGGACTGCGCTTGAACGGTAACACACTACTGAGGCGCGTTTCGAGAATATCAACATCGATAGTGTTACCCCTTTACGCCTTCAAATGATTGCCGATACCTACTTAAAATGGCTAATGAAGGCTCTGCAAGCCCACAACTGGGCCCTGATCCCTTTCTAGTTTTCATCAAAGTTGCACTTTATCATGTCCGGACTTCGCGCAATATTTAAAGAATATATTCAGACAACACCAACGGATCTAGTTTATGGAAAGAACTTACGACTTACAGCAAAATTTTTCGCCGAATCGAAGCCGTATCCTGACGAAGTAGAGTTCATTTAAGACTTCAGGCGTTTAATAAACCAGATCCGACCAATGCAGATAGCGCACCATGTGAAAGGAAACCCGTTCATACAAAAGAATTGCATCAATACACCCATGTTCTCGTAAGAAACGACGCAATCTGATCACCAGTATAGCAGCCGTACAATACACCATTCTCAGTGATAAAATGTCACCCAAAATATGAAATGTATTGGACATTCGAAGCAAAAACAAAAAACTCTCAATTGATAGATTAATAGATCAATAACAGCAACCCCATTAACGAGAACGCAGAACCTTCGTTTCCACGACAGTCGGTTCTACGTAATCGAAAGGACCCGGAACTATATCCGGCCAAGGACTGTCACTCAAGCAGCATTCCCCGTATGTAAGTATGGAGAATGTTTATGCTGCTACAACAACAACAACGCAGAACCTTCTTCAACCGATATCAGCAACCCTCAAACGAAAGCCACAGCACGTCATGGAAGAAAAGTGCGATATCCAGGCGCCTGTGTCTGTAAACACTGGGGAAGGGGGAGCTTGGTGAAGAAACAGACATAAAAACCAAATGGCAACACCATCGACCGAAGATTTGGCAATATTTGACCTATAAATTAAAAAATTTGGCAGCACCGATCTGTCATTATTGTGGAATTATCTTCCTTTTCCCCTTTTTCCAGACGCTATCGAACAAAGCGGTTCGTTCTACGGGAAGAAAATCCGAAATAATAAAGATAATCAATCGTTAAGCATCGCCTAACCTAAACTAAACACTCAGCACCATCAGCAAAAAAAATTGTGAGAAATCAACCCGATTTTTGACCTTCTTGAAATTTGGATTTTCTTACACCAAAGCTCAGTGAGCTTTAAAACACAATACCAGAAATTTGTTTAAAATTCTGACTAAAAGTGTGAAATTTTGATGAAAATTTGTTGCATGTTTTTGATTTTTTTTTTTTAATTTTCACAAAGTTGTATACTTGATTTTATATAAAGTTTTTGTAGGAGAATGAACTACTTTGAATAGAAATATTAGCATAAGTGTGAAAATTAGTTTATGACAGACTAATTCGCATATATAAAAGTAACACCACTTAGTTCGTAACTAGTAACTTATGACACTACTTGACACAATTCCAACTGGGTAGCTGAACAAATTTTAGCTTCACATATACTCATATTTATAGTTTTCTACACAAACATCTACATGTTTTCATGCTTTCACTAATTGGCGTTTTGCAAAATTTATTAAAGTTTTGATTCCTTTATTGCATACAATATAAGCACTTGGAAAAGTCTTAATTGATATATGCACACACAGCAGCGCCACCGCACTTGGAATGCCAATAATGAAGAAGTTAAAAAATAACTAATATAGAAATTCTGGGTGTAAAAGTAATCAATTGAATACGAAGTAATGGATTTTCTTTAGAAATCGAAAAAGTTTACTCTCATTCAAGCATCAACTTCACTTCACTGGTTTCCCTTTGAAAAAGTACGAAAAATATTAATAAAAGCTGTTAAGAAATTTTAAAATGTATCCTTTTTTAATGAAGAAAAGTTTCTCTTTACGAAAAATATAAATAAAAACTGCTAATAAATATTAAATTTGCTTTTTTTGAAATAAAAAATTACTTTCTGTATCAAGCATCATATTTCAAATAACTGATTTGCTTTGTGGAAGTGAAAAAATATTCATAAAACTGGCAACAAATATTAGAATTTCTCTCCTTTTCTGTTGAAATAAAAAACGTTTACTTCAAGAAATATATTAATAAATATTTTTTTTAATAAAGAAAACTAACTTTTCTCTACGTTTTTCTCTTTGAAATGCCAAAAAAAATATTTTCATTTAATTTAATAAAAAAATATTATTAAATTTGGGGACAAATAAAATAAAATGTCTCTTCTTCTTTTGTGTGAAATAAAAGATCTCCTCCTACCGATAATAATGAAAAACATATTAAGGGGGTATTTTGTTCTAGACGCCTTAATTTTAGGTAATTTTAAAACTAAGATAAAAAAATCAAAAACATTTTACTATCCATTTTTATATGGTTTTTATTAATATTGGAAAAGTATAAAAAACAAAAATAAAAAAAAAAAAAAAAAAAATCGTGGAATTACAGGCCGGTGGAGTGGGGGCTACATAAAAAGCAGTGCTCCATGGTTGACCTGATTCCTACCCTTATAGTGATCTAAAACAAACAAATTAAAAAAATGCTTGATTAGTTAGGATGTCGCTATCGGATTACGCCAAATCAAAGAAAAAACATTCATAAAATGGCGTCAACTTGAAAAAAAAAATTGTTTACCCTCTTTTTTTACCTTTCCAAATTTTTTAAAAATACATTAAGTTCTGTTTTTATGCGGCTTTTTTTATGCGGTTTTGAAATAGTGCGGTTTTTTTTTTTAATTAAAAAATTCATGTCGGCCTATCGGGAATTGTACATCTAAACAAGATTCTAAACCAGCTAAGCAAAAACTCATCACAGATTACATCAGAAATGCTAACCCTACAAGTATGGAACCGCCTGCATCACCATGTACATTTCTTCAAGTGACGAAAGTGATTTTACGCCAAATCCTAAACGATTCGCAACATGCGGGTATAATCTCATTATATTTCTGACGTAAATTTATTTTTCGATTCTGACGTTTCTTAAATAAAGATATAATTTTCAAAAATACAATATTTTGTTTGTGCGATTTTATTTAATTATTTCAGATTCATGCGGTCTATGGAACGTATCTATAGTAATAATATGGGATTAGTGCACTTTTTTGTGCGATTTTATTACATTATTTCAGATTTATGCGGTTCTTACGTAACTTTTGAAACGTATCCATAGTTTTACTATAGAACTGGTAGCTTTTTTTATGCTGTTTTTTTATGCTATTTCTTGCGGAACGTATATACCTCATAAAAACAGAATCTACTGTACTTCAAACTTAAATTTTTCAAAATCCGAGGCAGGCGCGATACACAGATGTATCACAAAAAATTCTTATCAAACTTCAAAGCGATCGGTCAAGTAGAACTTGAGATATCATGACGGCCATCTCAACACAGATTTAATTTACAACAGTTCAAAAGAATTTAATAACTGTTAACAAATATTAAAATTGTTCTGTTACTTTTTTTGTTTTTAATAAAGAAATTCCTCCACGACAAAAATTGGAAAAAAGGTAAAAAAATTATATTTTTTAATATTTTTTTTTTGTTTTTTGAGATACAGACATTGTTTTTTTGTCAAGCACAATATTTAAAATAATTGATTTTCTTAACGAAATTAAAAAAAATATTAGTAAGACTACGAACAAAGTTTTCTGCTTTTTTTGTCGAATCAATAAAAATATTAATAAAAAAATGCCAGTAAATTATACTTTTTATTATTTTTTTTGTTTGTTTGTTGATAAATTGTCTATCTTATCGTATCAGCTGCAGTTCAAGCTCTGAGGTCACTGTGTAAGTCTTCGTTTCTCAACATGTTAATAATGAAAATTCAGTACTTTCGCTTGCTTGGCAAATTCATGAAAGTTAAAATAAAATATTTCTTCACTCACCAATAATTTCACAAACCATGAAGACCAGACAAAGTACGCTGGCAATAATTAGTTTCTTCCGAGCTCTTATATCTACGCCTTCCGTTCGTTGGCGATGGCAGTGATCTCGTACTAAAATGATACAAGTAAAAAGAGGAATATTAAAAGTTGTTAAAAATTATAAAATAAATGAACATAAGAGTATAGTGAGTGACTGCAAATATGTATATTGCAACCATTGAGGAAGTAATAACATAAATAAGAGCTTACTCAATGTTGCAACACAATAATGTCAGCGTGTTTTTCTCGATTTTTTTTTTTTCTATATAGGAAAACACCTAAAAAGTCAACAGAAAAAATTTTCAAAAATCAACGTAATTTTTGAACCACTTGAAACTTGCACTTTTGCATTAACGAAATTCAATGGACTACAGAATAGCATATTCAAAATTTGTCCAAAAATTCTGTCTAAAAAGTTTGAAATTTTGATGAAAATTTTATTTTGATATTGTAATAAATTTTGTTCAAAGCTTCAGTCCTTGCGTATATGGTTGGTTTTTGTTGTAGTATAAACAATAGTTGTATAAAGAAATAATAGAAATTAAAAAATAAATAAATTGTCAAAACTCGTCAATATGTGGAGTACACTTTCTTTTGACGCGGACTGTATATACATAAAAATGTAGAAAATTTCTTCGACAGCATGATGCTTAACATTTATTACACCGCTAGAAAGCTTATGATGTACAATAGATAGTTTGCGTGTAACATTTATTTTACTTAGGTGTTGCCACCTGTTTGTGTTTAACAAAGGAGGTTTTTAAAAGGTGGACATAAATATTATATTTATTACAGCTCAGGTATCAAGGCAAATATTTTCAGGAAAATTGTATTCCAAAAACAATTTTATTGATAGCGTTGCCACCTGAACTTTATTGCAAAAGTAGCAATTTATCACAAATTTCAAGTAATATTCACTTATATACAGATATATCTGTATGGCCGCCGTAGCCGAATGGGTAGGTGCGTGATTACCATTCGGAATTCACAGAGAGGTCGTTGGTTCGAATCTCGGTGAAAGCAAAATTAATAAAAACATTTTTCTAATAGCGGTCGCCCCTCGGCAGGCAATGGCAAACCTCCGAGTGTATTTCTGCCATGAAAAAGCTCCTCATAAAAATATCTGCCGTTCGGAGTCGGCTTGAAACTGTAGGTCCCTCCATTTGTGGAACAACATCAACACGCACACCACAAATAGGAGGAGGAGCTCGGCCAAACACCTAACAGAAGTGTACGCGCCAATTATTTATTTTACAGATATATCTAAGTACAAATTGAAAAAGTCTTAAAAAAGCTTCAATAAAAAAATACTTTTAGCTGGTGTTGCCACCAGATTAAGAAATTGATTACAAAAGTAAATCACATGTATAAAAAATATCGAAGTGAAAGTAAAGACAGCTTTATTCCAATAATACTTTGCAATGGCGTTGCCACCTAATTTGTATTAGTATTACATTCAAAATATAATTTAATTATAGGTGAGGATATGAGTACCAAATACAATATGTTGAAAAGAATGAAAAAAACTTTAATTAAAATTGTTTGTGTGTAGCGTTGCCACCTCACTCTTAAAGGGGAAATAATATATAAAAGTAGAGAGTAATTAAGTATTTTGAAATGGATATAGGAACGTTTTAATTAAAAAAGTTTAATTAAAAAATTTTGTGTATAGCGTTGCCACCTAACTCTTAAAACGAAAATAGTACATAACACTATAAATTAATATGAGTATCTGGAAATGGATATGGGAACGTTTTAATTAAAAAAGTATTTTTGAAAGACGTTGCCACTCATTTTTTAATTCCAACAGCATAAGAATTGGCTTAAAATATAAATTATGTACATCTAGTTTTTGAAGCTGCATTTTTTGAAGACGCAAAGGTTTATCTACCTATTTCATTTTTTCATTTGAATGTGTTAAATATTATAAATATTTAATTTTTCATTTTTATTTTAATTATAAATTAGTAAATACTTATACATGTACATGTCTGATAATATTTGGAGTTTACTTACCAGTATTTCAATTTGAATTTGAAAAATTCTAAATAGTGAAACATAAAACTTTCATATTTGAAGCTTAAACTATAAATTGCAAATTTAAACATAATTGCGAAATTAATTTTTATTCTGAAAAAATTGTATGGCAACCGTGAAACGCATAACTCATCATAAGAATTATACAAAATTTATTACTTTTTAATTTACTTTATGTAACGTGAAATATAAATTCATCCAAAATTAAAGCTTACATTATTTGGGCAAAAACCACTGGGCTTCCATTTTATTTCAACCGTCTATTGCAAAAATAGACCTGGGATCAGTACTGAAGTAATTCGAGATTTCTCTAGTTACATCGTACTCGTGTACATTTCCACAGCTCAGCATGAAGCGCCATTTACCTGTTCAGTACTTTGCCCAGTCAATTATTCTTAAAGATCTACCGGACTTACATCAAAGTCAGATTTGCTAAAACGGGCAGCAATCCACAGCGTTTCAAAGCCCTTTTCAGTTTAGTAATTTCGCTTAAGGTTAGGCTGAAGTGACAGCCGGCGAAGCTAACCACACACGAAGACCAGAAATCCAAGCAGTTCCCACCACAGTCGGTTCTACGTAACCGGAACGACCCGGATTTATATCCAGTCAAGGACTGTCACTTCAGCAGCATTCCACTTATATGCATGGGGATTGTTTATGCTGCTACAAAAACGGCAACTAGGAATCCAAGTGATAATAAAGTTCGACCAAATACTCCGCTTGAACCATCCAGTAACCCTTAGCAGCCCTTTAGTTCAATAAAGATTGTATTTCCGAGATGTCGCAGCTTATTGCGCAATGCAGGGTGGTAAGAAAAGAAGATGACTGATTGTTTCTTCCTCCTCATTATTTTTGCGGCTTTTGCAACATCTTTTGAATTTATATTCCTAGTATTTTTGCATGCTTTCTTACCTGGGAAAGCCCAATAAGGGCTCGAGTGACAGTAGATGACAGTAGATATGCCCTCTTATCTCAGAGAATACACACCTTGTGTTCGTTTTAACTTGCCAAAGTCGTCTATTTATGTCTCGAAATACCTCAAGTTGCACTTTGTTTGCATCTTTTGACAGGTTGTTCTTCATCGTTTAAGCGATTTCGTACGAGTTTAACAATGTACGTTGAGCAGGCACCCGCAGTGAAACCAAGTACTTCTGCTGATATTGCCAACGCAAAACTCATCCTCTGCTATTATCAGCTCGAATACTTTCAGAGCTGGAGCTGTTGCTCCCATTCGGACGATATAACCTAGCCAGCGGAGCCGCTAAATCTATATTTACCTCACTTTATCTAAGTCGTCGTAAAACTGATGGAGTAAATGTTTGTATCGTTAGCGATATTCGCCATCGTCAACGTGCATAGATCCATAAATCCACCGTAACATCTTACTCTCGAACAATCCAAGAGCCGCCTTATCGGATGCGGTGATCGTCCAAGCTTCTGCATCATACAATTGGACGGGCATTATTAGATACATGAAAAGTGTGATTTTGGTTCGTCGAAAGGAGACTTTAATGTTCGATTGCCTACTTAGTTCAAGGTAGTGCCTGTTGGCAAGAAAGATTCTCGGCATTATTATCGGTGTTAATGATGGTTCGTAAAAAAACGAGGTCTCTTTTACTACTTCAGAATTATAACTGTCAACAGCGATGTAACGGACGATGCGTGCGTGTTTCAACTGCTTGTTCGATGATAGAAGGTACTTCGCCTTCTACCCGTTCATAACCTGACACTTCCACTAATTTGTCTACGAGAAAATTCCCAACTATGAAGTTCGTAAAGTTAATCGGCCTCAGAATACACTTTAGCACTCTTGAACTCATTTCAGATTATTTTGTGGCATAAAATACTATCAGTCTGGGTAGTTCTCTTTATTTTAGTCATCTCTCGCATGAATCTGCAAACACAATTTTACAGCATACGATGGCAATAATATGAAGTAGCGTTTTTTTTTTTTTTTTTAATCTCTGATCCCACATTTTCTTCATTTTCCTGTTCAGCGTTCATACACTGATTCTCATTTTTTTTTTCTTTTATGATTTTATTAAATATCTCGCAATCATTTACGCCTTCATAACTCATAACGCCGAGGTCATCTGATTTCGAACATATTAAAGAAACCAGCAACAGAAAACCGCATCCTTTGAGTTCTGCAACTTGAATTTATTTGTTTTTGATGTTCATAAATTTCAACAAAATAATCTGAAGGTATGCAACTTAAAAACCATTCCGCATAACGATTTTTCAACTCAAAATGAATTATAGCACCAAAGGCAGCGGCAAGAGCAGCGCGGCTGGTGCGCAGAGCGAACGCCATATGCGAATAATAATCCGACAAGGCAGCGGAAAACAGCGTCGAATGGTATCAGCGTAGCGCTCATACGCTCTGTAGAGCTTTCAGATATTTTTATGCATATTCATACGTGCATACATATGTATATCCAAATGTATTTTTGTATGATCTGTTATAACTCACCATCTCACACCAAGGCGTGGCTGATTGCCACTTTGTTGGCGCATGAAAGTCGATTAAATCCTTTATTGCATTTATTGCAGTCGCTTCCCTCTTCCCCTCCCTCTTCGCACTCGCACTCGCCCTCGCACTCGCCCTCGCTCTCGCCCTGCTTTCCGCGCTTCATGACTGATTTGCCATCACGAATGCGCTTCGTTGCTTTCATATTCCAATACTGACAATATGACAACTATTTTTGAACTTCAAGCGAAAAATAAAATAAATAAAAATCGAAAAAAAAGTTTAGCAAACTTTTTATTTGCTTTTTCGATTTCTTCGTTCGAAAATTGTACTCCTCTTTTCATTTGATTTGTTGCATTACTTTTTATTTTTCTTTTGCATACTTTTTCAATTTTGCCACGCAATGCAAATACGGTACGCGAGCGTGCGGCGTATTGGCGACATTTGCATGGTGCAAGTACACCACCGGCGGCGTAGTGAGTCACCAGCAAGGGAGCGCTGGCATAGTTGTCGCAGTTACGCAACACAAGTGGCAACAAAATTAAATTCCTTTCAACTTCATTTCGCTACTTTTCGCCAAATGGCTGCTGTACACGCTCAAGCTGCCTTTCTTTCAACTATGCGACGACTTTTCGTTTTCCTTAATTTTTTTGTCCTTTTTTAACTTTTTTTTTTGTCTTTTATTTTATTCGTACTTTTAATTTTGTTTCTTCTATGACTTCAACGCGTTGTTTGCTCTGCACTCGCTGGCTCAGAAAATTCATTCGCTTTCTTTTTTGCCTCACAACCACTTATTCATGCTTTCAGTTATATCCGCATTTACTCAACCATTAATTCATTCACGCTCACACACACTCACTCACTCAGTACTTCACTCACTCAATCAGCCCTTGTAGCATTCCAATTTTTCGCCACATTTTCAGTCGGGTTAAAGCGCAAATTTTAATTGATTTTCCTTTTTAACGATTCGCTTTCCACTTTGCTACACTTGAAACGGTACATATCAACATTGACAACAGTAACAACAACAGCAGTAGCAACAAATGGTTGCTGAGCAAAAATTGTTTAACAAATAAAATAAGTAAGAATTTAAGTTGGTAAAGAATAAAACAAAATACAAAAAAACTGTTGCTAGCCAAGCTACAGGTGCACCTCCACTGCTGGCTTTTAATGCCACATGCAGCTCGAGCGCGTGGCAAACAAATGGAAAATGTAAAATGAAAATGTGGAATTAAATCAATTTTGTCCGCTGCGGAAGCCGTTATTTTTCGGGCTTTTTTTCTCCATCTTTTGTGGTAATTGAAATAGCGAAGTCCACGCAAGCGAGCAGTCAGGCGTAAGCGGCTGTAACAATTCAAGCTATCAGCTTAACTCCTCGATCCCTTTTAAGTACTTTTTTTACAAGTCACAGCACCGCCGAAAATATTGCGTGTAAGTGGAAATATTATGGCTAGAATTGGGAATGGTGCCCAACTGGTTTAAGTGGGTGTGTATTAGGGTGAGTCACAAGAAAAGCGAAGTGATGAATATTTGCTGCGATATGTCTAAGAATTATTCTATACTAAAAAAGCAAAGACACCTGAGTGATTCCATGCCAAGTGGTCCAAGAATTTCGGACAATGGCGCAAATTCTTCTGAAAATTTGTTTAATAAATAATAAGTAAACTGAGAAAACAGAAGTAAAAAAGTGTGAAAAGTATTAGTGATAATTTTGAGATTTACGCCATGCTGAAAATTTAAGTAGGGAGATTATTAGAATGAATTCTCTGCGTTTTTTTTTTAATTATAAAATGTAATAATTTTTGGTTTTTAATTTTTTAGTAAAAAAAATGTTATTTAAATATTTATTTATTTAACTTTTTTTTTACATTTTTTAGCTTAAAATCTAATTTAAAAAATTGTTGTATAAAATATAATATTATATAAAAACATATTTTTTTTGGGAAAAAAAATTTTGAACAAAATAGTTTTAAAAATGAATTATCTGCGGCTTTTTAACATACAAATTTTTTTGTTTTTAACTTTTTAGTGAAAAATAAAATTAAAAATAAAAATATAATTAAATAAATTATGAAATATAGTGAGATATTTAAAGTCCATCATACCTACCATATACCTTTAGCAACCTGCAAGATGCTTATAGATAGACATACAATCAGTGCTGCCAACGGGCTATGGTCTCAGTCCCTGACCTGTGCAACAATTAGGATGACGTGGCCGAAATGGAACATGGGCCTCGCAAACCGACTGTTGAAACTAAACAGGCAAAACATGAGAAATCTTCCTGGGGTTCTAACAGGGCTTTGTTTGATTGGCAGGCATGCCAGCAGACTGGGAGTGCCCTATAACGACTATTGCAGAAGCTGTAACGACATCGAAGAAGAAGAGACTATACCTGTAGAACACTTGGCTCTGGATAGAAGAAGGTTCAATATTTTAGGAAAAAGTTCCTTGAATAACTTGGCAAAAGTAGCCAATATAAAAATAACAAGCCTTGTTAGATATATTAAAGCCACAGATTGGTTCAATGAAGACAATGTGGAGTAAGAAGAGACGACAGCCCCGGTGGTATCTCAATGGGCCTACAGCAGGCCTAAGCGTGTCAACCGACAACCACTATACCTACCTACCTACCTAAAGTACATCATAAAAAATTAATAATAAAATGTTTATTTTAAAATATTTTAAAAACTTTTTAAGTAAATATATAAAATTTTTTTCTCAATTTTTTAATTTAGTATATAATTTAAGAAAACGTTTAGTGTAAAATATAATGTAAATAAAATTTGTAAAAAGAAAATTTATTAATTTGTAAATTTGTATAATTTTTTTACAATTTTTTTTTGTATAAAAAATAATTAAAAGCATTTTTTAGTGTACAATATAGTTAAAAAAAAATTTTTTGGAGAAAACCAGTGAATGGTTTTAAAATTAATTATGGTTTTAAACTAAAATTTTTGCGGTTTCTTTAATATAAATTTTTTTTGTTATTCATTTATTGAGAAAATATAATTAAAAATTTTTTATTCAATTTTATAGCATAAAGTATAACTTAAAAAACTAAAATAATTTTTTTTTCTAATTTTTTAGTATAAACTGTAATTTAAAAAATGTTTAGTACATATAAAATACAATATAATATAAAAACAATTTTCTTTACAATTTTTTTGTATAAAATATAAATAAAAACGTTTTGTAGTGTCAAATATAATTAAATATTTTTTTTTTTGTATAAACAAATTTTTCGTTTTAAATGCATGGTTTTAAATATTAATTATCTGTGGTCTCTTTAAAAAAACAAAATTTTGGTTTTTCTTTGTTTTAGTAAAAAATATAATTAAACAATTCTTATTTAATTTTTTTAGTATAAAGCATAACTTAAAAAATTTGTGTATACAATATATTTTAAAAATATATTTTTTCTTTTTTGTAGAGAAAAAAAATTTTTTTTAGAGAAACAAATGTCTTTTGTTACAAAGGTATGAATTTAAAAATTAATTATTTGCGGTTTCTTTAACATAAACACATTTTGTTTTTAATTTTTAGTAAAAAATGTAATTTAGAAAAATTTTAGTAAAAAGCATAATAATTTTTTATGAACTACATATATGGTATAATATAGGTTTTTTTTTTGTTGAAAAACACTAATTTTTCGTTCTAAATGTATGGTTTTAAGAATTACTTAGTTTGGCTCTCAAAAAAAAAAAGTTTCTGGGTTTTCTTTTTTTTTGTAAAAAATATAAGTATGTAATTTAAAATTTTTTTATAGTTAAAATTTATTTAAAAAATTGTAGTATAAGTTATAATTTAAAAAAACCTTTTTTTCCAAAGGTATGGTTTAAATACTACTTATCTGCGGTTTCTTTAATATAAAATTTTATTGCTTTTAATTTTTAGTAAAAAATATAATAAAAATTTTTTAATAAATATAATAAATACAATAAAATATAATTAAAAAAAAATGTTAGCAAAAACCGTAATAACATTTTTTTATATATTAATTTTTTAGTAAATATTGGAAAATTTTTTTTTATTTTTCTTTTTAAAAACAGTTTTGTTTTTTTTTGAAAAACAAAACCTTTTTTTTTCAAAATGTACCTATGCTTTTAAAAATCAATTGACTGCGGCCTCTTCAAAAAAAATTATTTTTGGTTTTTCTTTGTTTAGTAAAAAATATAATTAAATAATTTGTACTAAATTTGTTTAGTATAAAACATCATTTAAAATATTTTTTTGGAGAAAATGTTTTTTTGTTCCAAGTTATGGTTCATAAAATTAGTTATCTGAGGTTTTTTTTAATATAAAAATGTTGTGTGTTAGTTTTTAGTAAAAAATAGAATTAATTTTTTTTTATTTTTATTTTTTACAATAAAATATAATTTAATATTATAAAAAGTATAACTAAATTTTAGTATATTATATTAATAAAATTAATACATTTTTTTATTATAAATTTTTTTTTTTCAAAAAACAAATTTTTTGCTTAAAATATTATATTGCTTTTAAAAATTAATTCTATGCGATTTCTTTAATTTAACTTTTTTTGTTTTTAATTTTTAATAAAAAATTGCAGTAAAAAGCATAATTACATTTTTTATAATTTGTTTTATTTTTATTTGATTCAACTAACTGCAGAAATGCTGCTCCTTAGTCGAAGATTTTAAGAGATATCAACAAAGGCAAAGATTTTGTTTATGAGTCTAAGTATTCCGGAAAATTGCAGACACTGGGTCAAACAGATTTTTAAATACCATTTCCTGAAACGTTGAAATAAAAGTGCGCTTCATTTTAGAATTTCACTTTTTCGAATTTTCATATTTCATTTCATTTTTCACCCCACAAATCTTTAATTGTGCTTCCCTCTATCGACTTGCATTTTTTTGTTGTTCCTTTCACTCACACTGAGGTAATCACTGTTATCAGAAACCCCATTAAAATGTACGCGAAAACTATTAAGTTAATTGTATTCAATACAAATCAAGTAATTTGCATACACTCAGCTGACCAGTTGCCATAATTTGAATAAATGATTATTAAAAATGCCTCTCCCTTTATTGCTAGTTTTTCTATGCAATTAAAATATGTTCTAATTGACAAAATTTATTGTTGTTTATCGCATTTCTAAAGCGACATTTTTCATATAAACAAATATCTGACTTAAACTAGAGCACACAACTTTTTAAAACACTGTGCAACAAAATGAAGGCCAAAGTGCCGATAGTGGGAAATTCCTTTACGGAACGATGGGAGAGTATATGACAGGACCCATAATAAAATTTTCCAGAGAATATATTTGTAGAATCTTTGAACACTTGAACTCCTTTTTTTACATGACATTTTAGGGACTTATCAAATTAAGGGTCTGAAGAGGCCACTAGGTGAAACAAACTGAGTTAAAATATTTTATGGAAAAATTGCTCATGAAATGTAAATTTAGTTTGCCTTTCTTTGGGTCACAGTGTAATAATGACAAGCACAGAAAATAGCCGTACATTATTTACTATTTACATACGCAATTATTTGTATGATATATATGTATGTAGATATGGGCGCATTTCGCCACGTTTATCGATCTAATTGTAATAATTAAAATGCTTAAATTGCGGCGCAGCGAATTCCAGTATTTTTTACGCCTACAATCTGGCGATATCAACCACTTTCTCGGCTTCGTGCATACCTGTATGTAAAAATGTGTGAAATTCAGGTGTGGATTGGCAAGTTGTCAAGATTAGTGGCGTAAACGTCAACAAAAATTAAATATTTTAATTAAGGCTCGGTTTGTGTTTCAGGCCCAACTGATACTCTAACTGAGGGACTCTCGAATGCATTTTAAGCGTAGAATTTAGCAACCCTTTGCAAATCACAAATTTTGTCAGCAAGGTCCGAATTTTTCTAGCAAGGCAAAAGTTTATCCTTTCTTATGATATAAAATATAAATACAATTCTGTGGGGAATACTATGGGCTATTGCTATGAACTGCTGTTCATAAAGAAGATAGAAAAAACAGATAAAATATTTTATTACTTTGAACTAACCACTTTGATATACGGGCATTATTATTTAGGTAATTTCTAATTAATTTGGTTACTTGATATGATATTCGAAACTTAACCGTTTTCGAGATATTCGATTTTAAAGATTATTTAGAAAAAAACAATTTTTTTTTTGCTACGTCCATCTTTTTTAAATGTTAGGATAAATTTTCATTCGCAGAAACAAATAATAAAAATACCCACACACAAAAATTGCAAATGCAAATTTTTCATTCATTATAATTCCTTCTCGACCACTCTGCTGTTACTTTTGCTCAGGCGCGTGAAGTATCTTTTGTTTTGGAAATCCACATCTGTTCGATGGGAGTCATTTCATTGTTTACTAGTCGCTTAATTTGTCCCCACACATAAAAATCCATTGGCTCCTCGCTGGCCAGGGTATTGGTCCACCTTTTCAACTATCTAATTCGATTCTAACAAACTGCATCAAATGCACTTACAATATTCACTATACGCAACCACCATAACCGAATGGGTTGACCTGTGACTACCATTCGGAATACGTAGGCTCAAATCTAAATTTCAAAAATGAAGAAAAACTTTTATCTAATAGCTGTCGCCCCTAGGCAAGCAATGGTAAGCCTTCGAGTGAATTTCTGCCATGAAAAAGTTCCTCATAAAAATCCATTTGCCGTTGGGAGTCGGCTTAAAACTGTAGGTCCCTACATTTGTGGAACAACATCGAAACACACACTTCAAATAGGAAGAGGAGCTCGGCCAAGCACTTCACAGAAGTCCAACTTAACTTGAGAACTCTTTCACCGTCCATATTTGTTTCCCTTTAAGGGGGGGTAGGGTCACAAAATCGAAATTTTTTTTCTTCACTCATCTTATAGTAAATCATTTCAAGAATGTTGTGTCAAAATTTGAAGTGGATCGGAGCAGAACTCTCAAAGTTATAGCCTTTGTAGGCACTCTACCTCGAATGCGGAGCATAGATAATTTCTCAGAGTCATTTTTTCAAACGCGTTTTTCCCGAAACGACTTCTTAAAAGTCGGTGCCAATCACAACTCCGAAACTATTCAACCGATTCTTTTCAAATTTGGCACACGTTTTCTAAATCAAAAATACCTCCCCCCTACATTGTTTTTTTTTTATTTTTTGTTTTTTAAGGTTGTTTTTCACTTACAAATATGGCGAAATTTTTCGCCAAAAATGCTCGTTTTACGTTTTTTTGCCACCAAAACTACAAAAATGAAAAAAAAAAATTGTATTAATGTAGGGGGAGCATTACGTCATACTTTAACTGAAAAATTCGACTGTTTTAGTTTCAGATGATTCTACGACGAATGCCGATTGGCACCGCAGAGCACCTCTCGAAAAACATATCTCCAAAAAAACTCTGTCATGGGCTTATTTGTCAATATTTTATTATTAATATTTTTTAAACACTTATTGAAAAGATGTAGATGTAACATGTAACTGATTTTATTAAAGTATCTTAAGCCATATTTCTGTAAAAAATTCACAAAAAAAGTGTTTTTTTTTTAGCGCTAAACCCTACCTCCCCCTTAAGTTTCTGCTTAATTATTGCCCAAGCATTTTCGGTACAGTTGGCATCAGGCGACTGCGAAGGCAAATTCAGCATTTCAATCCCATTTCGCTGTTTCCACTTCACACATCTTCCGCTTCAATGCGTGGGATCGCGGCCTTCTTCTAAATTTCCAATCTGACTAATTCTTCCAAATATCTTCGCAGCTTACGGCAATGATGCATTTATTCATCAAAACCTCATTCAAATTGGCGGTAAACACAAATAAATGGCCAAATCCGTTTTAGGAGAAGCAGCCTCAAACATGAACTTTGAAATTGTCGAGTATTTATGGTACACCAGGACTTACGCATGCAACTATTCGGCAGAAGAAAGATTCATCCGTGAATACCACATTACGTTTGTCCAATTATGTACTGAATTCGCCTCAGCCCATGCAAGTCTTGTTTCAATGAGTGATCATGGGAGCAGCGGTTTTTTCAAAGTGTCACGGAATTTGCGGTCTTCTCGCGCATAAACGTTCTCGAATCGTGTCTTTGGATATATTAGCACCACTTTTTCTTAAAACTGCTAAGCTTCACGCAACGATAAGTTTGACTTTCTCACAAATCAACCAATGATCTTGTAATCTTACTTTGAAGAGGTACTTCTTTTGGATCACGTCGAAGTCGACAACGTTTTTAACTTCGGTATACCATTATTTATTGATGAACGTCTTCGACTTCTTCAAATATTCGGAGCAGTGCGTCAAAACGTTTTTCATACGCGGAGCTCATTTTGTAAAAACGACTTATGCTTTCTAAATTTCTCAGAAAACTAACAAATTGCACAACGCGTAAATTTTTTTATAAAGCAAGTCAAGAAATTACTCTGTATGTCTGCTTGAAAGAAGATGGGGTCTTTAACCTAAGTATACTTTATAGCTGTATAAGGCGGTTATAAGACAAATTTTATCGTACGTATCGTTAGTTTGGGGGAAAGCTCTTCAAAGAGATTACAATATCAAAATACTTAGCGGAATTCAAAAAAAATCAGCCTGTGCAATTACGGTCGATGCATCTAGGTCACGGCCTAGGGAGTCTCTTAATGCACTGGCACATGTTATTCCGGTAGATCTCCATAGGAAGAAGATAGCTGCTGTAAGTGCATTTAGGTTAAATGAAGCTAGTCGGTGAAGGGAAAGAACTTATAGCCATGGCAGTCTATTATGGCGACAAACTCAGCTAACTTCGGGGAGGACTGATTACATCATCTCTACGTTGACATTCAAAAGGAATTTTGTCACTCTCTTTCAATCCATCTCGAGAGGAACGGAGTAAGAGACTTTTACTAAACAACTTCAACACTACAGTGGATTGCGGTGTTGAAGCAGGGGTATGTATATTCTCATGGACTGAAAAATCTGTGCGTATTCACAATAATTGCTGTGTATCCCAGGCGGAAGTATTGACAACAGTGGAAGCTTATGGGCTACTAATTCCAGATTTCTCTTTTACTTGTAAGCGCAATATCCAGATTTTTCGGATAGCCGAGCTGCAATCCAGGCACTGTATTCGGTTACAACAACCTCTAAACTAGAGGATTAAAGAAGAAATAGTCTAACCACCTTGAGTGTAAACCATAAAGTTGCCTTAGTATGGATTCGGGGGCATCGCAACATTGAAGGAAATGGAAAAGCAGACGAACTGACATGAAAGAGAACTGCCTTGAATAACGTTCTTGCAGAATCGGTATTCACACCGCTGGGTGCAATCAAGAATGCAATTCCCTTAAAATATGTACAAATCGGGGTATGTAGATGGAGAGATCAGACAACATGCAAACTTAGCAGAACGTTATGGCTCACCTACAACCTCAAGCAATCGTCCACATTGATAAACATGAAACGAAGGGATACCTGCAGACTCACGGCGATGATAACTGGCTTCTGGTGTATCGGGGAACAGGCAGCCAAAATGGATTTTCTTACAATTCTTACCGTAACAGTTGTAAAGATAGGTCGACCAAGAAAGAGATGGCTTGATGACGTTGAAGCAGACTTAAAAGCGATGAACGTTCGTAATTGGAGAAATGGGACAAGAGAGAGACTGAATTGGAGGAGGATTGTTGATGAAGCTATGATCCACTACAGACTGTGAAGCTATGAGAGAGAGAGAGAGAGTTGTAAACAACCGGAAAAAAGGAAAGGATTTTAAATTTCCTCCGTGAATGCGCTGCCTTATGGAAGGAGTGAATGTCAATACTTGGAAACCCACTGTAGAGAGTCCCGAACAACTATCTGGTTTAGACGACAACAACCTAAGAAAGTTCTTAACCTGCACAGACTTGATATAGTCAAGCTGTAATTAACAGCTAAACAAGTTGGTAACCAGGATGTGGCACGAAAATGGTGCGGCAACGCTAGTTGGATTCTGGATGAATCCCCACTTCAACCAAGCAACCAACTGCGCTTCAATTATCCTTCAGAATTTTCATAAAAATTGCAAATTTGCATCTACTCTCAAAAATTTTGTTGTTATTCGCGTTACAGCAAAGTGCACTTCAGTCCTAATTACTTACACGTAGGTTAATTCGCAAATACGTCTAAATGGCCTGGCATCCTGGCATTTGTAAATCACGAGGATAATATGCAACTTGTTGTTGTGTTGCCAAGATAATTTGCAAATGCATTTAATGAACAATAGAAATTATGAATTATTAGTAGGCAAATGCGCATCGATTTGAATTTAAATAGTTGTTAAACAACAACAGCAAAAACTGAATGAAATCCATGTCGAACACAGAGATGGCAACGACTACATGCCCATATTTATGTATTACTAATCATTATAAATAATCCTAATTTATTATTTTCAATCGCGCTTAGATACAAATTAAAAAAAAATTGCATTTTAATAAAATATTTATTCATACGCGCGAAATTAATAGTCAACTGTCAACTAAAAGTTATGAGATGTCGGAGGCTAATTGGTATGTAAAAAATATGCATATCGCTTACAAATACCCCTATTTACATACATATCATATCGTATCATTTTCAAATATGTAAATAAATTAAAATTGTATAAAATAATATAAAAAATATATGAAAATTGTAGCAATTGCTGGAGGGCATAATTGGTTGTTTGGCGAAAAAAGTGCAACGCAACTCTTACCAACCGACGATGAGGCGAACTAATTAAGCTGGGTACAGCTGTGCTGTTAACCCGTTGTCAGCCTATGGGGTCACATTTAACACGCTTAACAAGCGTCGCTGTGGTGGCGCATTTAAAACATGAGTTGTTAATTTTTTGCCGCTACAGCTATAGCAATGGAGAAAAGCAAAAACCTGAAAAAAAACGTGTTGCACCAAATGAGAAAAACAGCAGAAAAAAGGCAAAAAGCAGCAACAACAAACACCGATGGTATACCCAAATTAATTTATAGTGCAGCATAGTCGGCGCAACATGAAAACAATTTCAATGCTGCAAGCAAAATTTATGAATACACACACCGAAAAAAGTGTGCATGGAATCAGAAGCAAGCGAAAATATTTATAACAACATGAAAATATATGTCTAGATACAGTTGCGCACACAAATAAAGCAACAGCTAGCAAATTATAAAATTGAACATCAAATGCTATTTTTGGAGTTTTGGAGAACGCAAACGACTTTTGGAGACCGCAGATGAGTGAGTTGATGCTGGGTGAGTTGCCCACTATGGGCAGGCCATAGCAAATGATAGAGAAAGTGGTGCTAGTCGTTGCCGAATGTATTTCAGCTAAGAAGAAGCAGTTCACCAAAGTTATCTAACATTCGGACATAGCTCAATAGGCATTAGTTATAGGGTCCAAACGGACTACTACTGTTGGCAAAGAGTAAGGTGAATTTGGTTGTAAAATGAAAAATCTTTATTTATTCTTATAAATCAATTTTATCCCCTTCAGAATAATCCCCTCTCGATGAAATACACTTATGCCAACGATTTTTCCAATCCCCGAAACATGCCAAATAGTCCATTTCCGGTATAGCCATCAGCACCTTCTTCGATTCAGCTTTTATCTCCTCAATCGACTCGAAACGCGTTCCCCGGAGTGCTCTCTTGAGTTTTGGGAATAGCCAGAAGTCACACGGAGCCAAATCAGGCGAATACGGTGGTTGCGGAACGATATGCGTGAAAGTTTTGGCGAAATGGTCACGAAGAACGAGTGCAGTGTGAGACGGTGCATTATAGTGATGCAAAAACCAAGAGTTGTTGGCCCATAATTCTGGTCTTTTAGACGAATTGCTTCACGTAAACGACGCATAACGCTCAAATAATATTCCTTATTAACAGTTTGGCCAGGTGGAAGGAATACATAGTGCACCACACCATGACCTTTATTTTTGAACGACTTTGACGAGCTCTTTTCGGTCTGGCCTCGCCTTTAGCACGATATTCGCTTGATTGGTCGGTTGTTTCAGGGTCGTAAGCATAAATCCAAGTCTCATCTCCCGTAATGATGCATTTGAGCTTGTCCTGATAGTCTGAAAGCATTGTTTCACACACATCAACGCGACGACTTTCTTCCAAGAAATTGAGAGTTTTCGGTACCAAACGAGATTTGACTTTTCGTAGGCCCAAATTGTCTTTCAAAATGGTTTTCACAGATCCTTCTGATATTCCGATCATATCATCAAGGTCTTTAACAGTCAACCGACGATTTTAGAGCACTAACTCCTTCACATTATTGACGTGTTGGTCATCTGTTGACGTCGATGGTCGTCCGAAGCGCTCCAGGTCATCAACACGTTCTCGACCCTCTTTGAAGTCTTTGTACCACTTATAAACATTTTTCTGCGACATGGTCGAATCACCAAATGCCTTCTGCAACATGCTAAACGTTTCCGCAGCCGAAATTTCATTCCGCAAACAAAATTTGATGGCACTTCTCTGCTCAATCAAATCAGACATTGTAAAAATCGAAAAGTGCACTCTTGGTCGTTGGGTAAACACAAGCGTAAATATATTACTGATAATGACATTCACATGAAAGTTGGCCCAGATGTTATTAACAGTGCTGCTAACTCATGAAAAAAATAGCTAGAGCGAAATTTTAATCCCGCGAAGTTTAACAAATAAATTCACCTTACTTTTTGCCCACGAAATGCAATCGGGTGAAGAAATTCCGAACAACAATAGAAGAAGAGGGATGGAAAAAAGGAATGAAACCTAACCCAAATACTCTTCATTTATTTACTGATGGCTCGAAAATGTTAGACGGAGTAGGTGCAGGGAGCTAGGCATCAGGCAGCCATTTAAGCTTCCTGACTACTGCAGTATCTTTCAAGCAGAAGTCTTTGCTGTAGGTAAGGCTGCGGAAATAGCATTCGCAGAGACATCAAGCAACTTCAAAATAAATATATACGTTGACAGCCAAGCTGCGATAAAAGCAATAAACTCATATGAAATTTCATCTAAAAATGTTCTAAGAAGTAGGGAAGCCATAGAGAGATTAGCCGTAGGGTATTGCAGGAAACAAAATTGTAGATGAGATTGCCAAAAGCGCTGTGTACAGACAATTCGTACAAGAAAACGACATACTGAAACCTTTAAATACAATATAACATACAAAGACATCGCTGCGAACATGAAAACACGGATAGACAGGAGGTGGAGTAATCTAGCCACTTGCAAAACCGCGAAAATCATATGTGCACAGAATGTAGATAAATACGTCCGATTCGAACTAGCTCTGTCTAGAAAAGAAATCTGAACTATTGTAGGTATACTGACAGGCCACAATTTGCTAGCAGCGCACGCATACAAGATGGGAATTACAAACAACGATAGCTGCAGATTTTGCAATGAACTAGAAGAGAGGAAAACGCTAGAACACCTTTTATGTTCCTGTCCTGCATTAGCGGGAACCAGATTAAAATGCTTAGGAGCTTTACAATATGAGAAGTTTACTTAGATACGCAAAAGACGCAGACGTATTACAAGATGTCTACTACAAAGAAACGTAAGGGTCTAGCTCCATCTGGTAACACTAAGGATCAATAGGTCTATGTGATGGCTTTCAGCCAGCCAGGTCAACCTAACCTTACCCAACTTGGGAAGTGGCCATCTAGAGACAGCGTTCTTCGAATAGTGAGGCCTCAGTGCCATCGAAAAAACAGAAGTACGAGATGGCTAAACCGAAAAACGGAGACGATGAAAGACCTATGACGTCGAAAGCTGCAGCAGAGGCCAGTGAAATTGCCAAGAAACACCGTATAGTGGCACTCACTGACCGTAGTGACAAGCTGTGGCGGATGTCGCAAGAACGGTGGATGGTAGTGGAAATAAAGCTACTGGAAACTCTATTTACGAAAATGGACGCAAAGCCGAACGCTCCCAATCCAACATTTCACGGAGCAGGTTGGTTCAGCGAGGTCAAAATTATAAAATGCAAGAATGACCCTACGCTCACATAGTTAAAGAAAGCAGTAAAAACGCCTCAAGGCCTGTGGGAGGGGGCACCACTTGAAATTGTTGACCGCAGCTGCATCCCCTCAATACCGACGGCAAAGGTTTTCATTCCGCGAGTGGTAAAACCGAAAAATGTGCTGTGACTATTAGAAAGACAAAACACGGACGCGCCAACAGACGACTGGGAAATGTTGAGCCTGGCAAAACTAGCAACTGCTGCTGAAGGCCAAGACTACATTCTCCAGATCAACAAATCGGCAGGGGACAAGGCATAGGGAGTTGATAGCGTGCACCTTCGCCTCAAAAAACGCAATCCGACAGACGACAATCACAACACGCTCACTGTGGGGGAGGTGGAAAAGGATCTCGATATTGAAAAGATCTTGGAAGCATCCCTTAATATACAGGAAGTGGAGAAGGGTGAGCAGGAGGAAGTGTCCAACTCCGATAAGGTACTCAAGCCAGATGCTGAAGATCCACAAGATACTGAATCTCCACAAGAGTACGAACGCCTCAGCCGAGCTCCTGCTCAACATAGAGAGAGTCGGCTACGATGTGGCTCTAGTCCAGGAACTATGGATAACATCGGGCAAGATAGTCTCCGGGCTAAAGTCACATAACTACAACACCTACATCCCGATTGCAAAGAATAAAGTATGAACAGCGATAATGGTTTAAAAAAAAAGTATATATTCTTATATTGATCATAATCTCTCTTCAGGGTCTGGAGGACGTCTCAAAAGCGGATCTCCCAGCTCTGCTTAGATTCTTTTTCAGCAATCATTACTTCATTGTTGGTCTGGTTGGTTCTCAATGCCTTGGTTTTTACGACGTTTACTTCCAGCTCGACTTTGTATACTAGAGTCATTAGTTCATTCGCCTTCGCTCGTCAGCAAAGTCCAAATCTTCCAGTTACCTGGTGAGAAACCATGTAATGCTTGTGGGACGCGTGGTAGAGTATATATATTTGGAGCTCCTCCTCCTTGTTGTGTGCGTCTTGATGCTATTTTACAAATGGGGAGACCTAGAGACCAGGTTTAAGCCGACTCCAAATGGCAGACATTTTTTATTAGGAGCTTTTTCATGGCAAAAATGCCCTCGCAGGTTTGCCAATGCCTGCCGAGGACGACCGCTTCTTTCAATTAGTGCTTAAATCCCGCTGTTTTTAACGCGCATATTTCCGAACGGTAGTCACGCACCACATCATTCGGCTACGGCGGTCGTTCCTAGTTTTTGAAAATCCTTTGCAAAGACTCTTGAGACAGTGAAAACCAACTCGAAATGTTTTCAAGAATCCACAATCTCTTCGAAGGTACAGCTTCAATATCAACTAAATCCCTGAACAATATGAGGTTTTGGAAAATAAAGAAGTTTGCGCGAGGAAAGAGTCTGAGTGAGACTTGGGGAAGGACGTTCAAACATACAAACCTCACTGGGCTTCCACTTTGTGCCAGTTATACAGAGGGCTAGAAGAGCTTATAAAAGTAAATGGACTAATCTGCCCATCTGCAGAAAATCACGATAGCTTTGGCCAACATTTGACGAACAAAGCACAGGAAGTTACTCAGGCACAAAATGATTAATGTAAACAATTTTCATACTAATATTAGCAGATCACTAGATCACTAGACTATTGGCCATACTATATGGTCATCCGATTCGCAACCGCCAGATTCTATAAAAGCTGTAGAGATTAAGCAAAGATAGAGTCCATTCAGCATCTTCGTTGCTGTAGAGATGAGGAAAAGGTAAATCCAGTCCAGTATTTCATTTGGAAATCCCACCCACTTCAAGAATTGCTCTTAAAATTGCTGCGGAACTATTTTTTCGATCTAGACAATTAGGCACAATCTTCGCGGGGGTGAGGATGACAGAAAAACGGGATGGAACTCGAAAATCTCCACTGAGCGCCAGAATGAACCACTGCAGCGTAAACTCTCCCTCTCTCTCTTTCTCTCTCTCTCTCTCGCTCTCTTGCTCTCTCTCTCTCTCTCGGTAGACTCAAATCTTTTTCAAAGTAACTCGTCTACCATACTTTTAACTAACCTAACAGATACACGGAGACACAGAAACTTTCAAACAAAGTGCACTTAAAAAGAGATCTGAAACAATGGCAGATGAGGGGTGTTATTAAAGCAAAGAAAGAGAAGAAAGGATATCGAAAGAAGTGATGGAAATATGAATATTACTACCGGACACGAAGGAAATGTGAAGGCCGACTTTTATGCCAAAAAAGGGGCAGAAGGGCTATTTATTGGACCAACCCCATTTTTCGGCCTTAACAAAAATAATATAATAATATAAAACCAAAGAAATGGGTCCAAACAAAAACCAGGGAACACAGAAATGGACCTAGGTAAAAAGGGCCTCAGCGTACTCTGTGGAGCACTTACAGGTCACTTTGCCTGTAACAAACACTTTAACACAATAGAGTTATCTAGTATAAGATTATGCAAGTTCTGCTGTGATGAAGAGGAGTCTATGGAACACTTAATCACCAACTGTGAGGCATTAGGCCACAGGAGACACAGAAACCTGGGCTCGTACCTACTAGATGAGGAACCTACTATTACTCCCTCCTAAGGAGCTGGTTCGATTTCTCGGTATATTAAATAATTATACATAATTAAGTAATTAGGGGCGCACAATAGATCAATCTGGTCGCAGTGCATAAAGGCCTTAGCCTAACCCGTACAACCATTACCATTACCATTACTAACCGGCTGATGCTCGGACGTTTCTTGAAAGGCAAAGAAAGTGGTAAGAACCTACGGATCTAATCCAACAGATATGTACAATAAGAACAATTTTTTATAATTCACTATAGATTAGTATTCTGCACCAATAACTGATGGATTTTGATCTGCTTTCGCCAGCACTTTTCGTCTCGCTCTGGTAAAAACCAAAATGATACAATATTCTACAAAATAACTCCTCTTGACTGTACTCATTTAAGTACATATGTTTGTGTATATTTAACTACAACAATTCTTTTCTAGCCAACAGTACCGACGAAAAATCGCCAAACAAAGCAATTGTGACACAACATGCCCAGGACCGGTGTAGCCGCCATTAAGGGTCACCCCCCGGAAAAAATACAGTATGTGCGCCGGCAATGAGGAAAAAGTGGTGAGATGAATCAACAAGAACAGCAGCAACAACAACCAGTTGAACAATAACAACCAGCGGCTTAATACTTGACAATGCAATGCGCGGCCACGTACGCAACAACAACATTACCGGAAACGGTCCACCGAGGCGACAGCGATAGCGGCAGGGAAAATGTCGCTTGTTTTTTGGCATGTTGAAAGTAAATTTTCATGTACAACAATGTTGCTCAGCTGCAAGAGTGCACAAAAAAAGTAGTGGCAGCAAAAACAAAGGGCGACAAATGCAACAGCGTTGATAAAGTGGCCAACAGGCGCATTTTTTTTTCTGGTGAACTATTAAAATATTTTCATCCTTATGGTTTTATTGGATTAATACCCCTTTTTTCTGCTCATTTCATAAGCAGTTGAAGGAATGGTAACTCAGCGAAAAGATTTTACAAATAAAGCACTAAAGGACGATCACTTGAAGTTATATGCAATAAAATGCAGGTAGTTCTAAATAAGATTGAGTATTGGTGCGAATTGCATGGTATTTCGGTGAATCCTACAAAAAGTACCTTAGTGATTTTTACTAGGAAACGCAATATGGAAGGCACATTGAAAGGGGTAACACTGCATCTGTCTTCTGAGGTTAAATATCTAGGAGTAATCCTAGATAGTAAGCTTACCTGGAAGAAGCACGTCGAGCAGAAGGTTTCTCGAACACTAAAAGTCTTCTGGCAGTGTAAGAGAACCTTTGGCAAGGCATGGGGTTTAAGACCGGCGATAGTACACTGGATGTACATCACCCTGATTAGACCCATTATTACATACGCCTCTGTAGTATGGTGAAAAGCCACAATGGTTAATTCTAGAGTAAAACCCCTAAACAGGCTACAGAGAAGTGTGTGCTTGGGTATCACAGGTGCCATGAGTACGACATCTGGTGATGTCCTTAATGTCATTCTGAACTTGCAACCTCTAGATCTGCAAGCTCGAAAGCAAGCAATGAAGGCGGCGTACAGGCTCAAGTTAAAAGGTACTCAGATGTACCACCAGTTGTCGGAGCGTTGCCCACTGTTCTCGATGCCGGTGGACAATCGGGTGCCTATCGTTGGCTTCGGTAGGAAGTATGAAGTTTTGATTCCCGATAGAGGTCAATGATTAAGTCCAGCGAAACTATTAACGGGATACCAGCACATTTTCTACACCGACGGATCCAAAACCACCGATGGAAGCGGATCTGGATGGTACTTAGACGAAGACACTAAGTACTCCTATGCCACAGGACAGATGGCCACGGTATTCCTTACAGAAGTCTATGCCATCTTGAATGTGGCGTACTGGCTAATTGAGAAAAAGTGGCGGGGCAACAGTATTGGAATTTGTAGTGACAGTCAAGCTGCACTGAAAGCCCTTGCGAACCCACGCTGCTCTTCGAAGTTAGTCGGTGAAGGTAAGACAAAACTGAACAGTGTTGCAAAACACAACAAAGTTAGTCTTATTTGGGTGCCTGGACATTGTGGTATTACAGGGAACGCGTTAGCTGATAAACTGGCTAATGATGGATCTGCAAGTATGCCACTAGGCCCTGAACACTTTCTAGGTGTCAATTCTGCATCGATTCAACTATGGATTGAGGACTTCATGAGGTCTAGCCACAGAGGCCGTTGGTCTGAGTTGAACTCGTGCAGACTTGCCTAGTGTTTTGTGAAAGAACCAAACAGGAAAATAGCGATCTTTCTCAAAAAACTCAGCAGAAAGGACCTAAAAACACTGTTGTGTGTAATCACAGCTCACAACGTCTGTGGTCAGCATATGGCTACCATGGGGGTCGTCGACAGCCCGATATGCCTATCCTGTTTTGGAGATGACGACACTGCAGCGCATTTGCTCTGTAGCTGTCCTGCATTTTCCAGAATCAGACATAGGATATTGGGTTGCGATACACTGAGTATGGGCAAAGTTCATACTCTTCCTCTTCCGGATCTCTTAAAATTCATCAATGAATCCAAGAGGTTTGTGGAAGAGTGACCTCAAACTAATTTATCAGTTTTTGCCATCCACCTTTTATCTTTCCTATCTCTATTTTTTCTACTAATTTCTATCCGGGTGTAGTACAATGGTCTACTGACTGAGTGCTTGGACTTGTTAACCCCCCACAAATCTAATCTCGGTATCGGTCACCCTCTACATATATTTATGTTCGCCTATCTGGAAGAGGTCTGTTATTCCAGAAAAACTTTCTGATATTTTACTTTCATTCAGTACAGTAAGTTTTCTACTTTTCTTATACTTTATGGTGGACCAGCATTCAGCTTATTTGCACTCACATATCTATGGAGGAAAAGCATGAGCAGCCTAAAAATCGGTTCTCTTGTATGAGAGCTCTTAACTCTATGGTATCCGAACGCCTCCTTGAACTAACTCGGAATGTATTCAACAATGCAGTTCCAAAATGGATTGGCTCTGCGAAAATGGGAAGGCCATTATTTACTGGATACTAGAAAACAAAAGAATAGAAGGAAATGAGAGAGCCGATGAGTCCGCTAAGGCAGGTATTCGCATGCCGAAATTGATCACGTCAAGCATATAAACAACACTATCCTTACTGAAAACGGAACTGAATGAGAAACTAGCTCTGGAAACGCAGTCGATATGAGATCACTCAACCACGTACAAAACTGCCAAAATTATGTTAAGATTTGGAAAAAGAAAACTACAAACTTTATTTAATCACTCTCTGGAGAAGACTTCAAAATATTGGTTAAAGCACTGACGGGACACTATCTCACCCCATATTATGCAGCCAAAATAGGATTAGTCCAGAGCGATTCATTTAAAACATGCAACGAAGCGAATGCTAGAGGTACTTTGGAACACCTACTTTACCACTGCCCTGCTCATTATAGGACTCGACAAATGTGCCTACCATCAACATACTTTTCATCCTTGAAGAATATTGCTGGCCAAAGACAGAACGAATTGTTAAAAATCGTACTCGAAGACGTATATTAAGAATATATAAAATAATATCTTCGATTACAAATACATAGCACTGGTAACCAATGGACCCTAGAGTTCTAAGTGGGATCTTTTTATAGTACTACGTAACTACCTAACCCAGGATAGACGTCATCTAACACAACTCGTTGCCTTTCATGATTAGCCCAGGCAATTACTTTTCGCCAAAAACTAAGTCACAGACAGTGTACTCTGCCCAGCTTGTGAAGAGGAGGATGAGACGGCGGACCACTTCCTGTGTGTCTGACCCGCCTTCACTCGAATTAGGTTTGAGGTCTTTGGCACTGATGTGTTAAGAAGCGCCCATCTTGGCTCCTTGGCACCACAAGATCTACTCAGATTTCTTCGGAGATCGGGTAGATTTAAAGAAAAGGGAATCCAAGTGTAGTACAATGGGCTTAATTAATGTTTGAGTGCTGCACTTGCTAGTTGTCCCGACAAAAACAATATAAAAAAAAGTCACAGTTCCAAAAATGGCTTACCGAAGAAGAACTCCTTCATTTTGAAGGAGGCAGAAACCTTTTGACAAAGGTTAGGGACTTGTCTCCACAAATCTGTAGCGATGCCACTGGTAGCCCCAATTATAAAAAGTATTTGGCGTTGTTCTGAATTGTTTACGTTGGCAAGTGAACTTACGCCTAAAATTAGGAGTAGTGTAGTCTCAATTTCTTAAAAGCTCATAAATAGTATCCAGAATATTTGATTGCTTAAGGTCACGATGTTATTGGCCTGGAGTTTGACATAGAAGTCCTCTAGAAAAGGATTTACTAAAAGTTTTATAGCGTTTGGGTACAACAAGCACCCCTTAGAACTCTTTCTATTTTGCTCCAAGATGAGATCTTTTCGAGTGTTGTGCATCATCTGAAGGTCTGGTAAAAATAATGAATTCAACGATTACAAAATATTCAATTTCACGACAAATACGAGGTGTGGCCAGTAAATATTAAGGCTCACACTGTAAAAAATCTTACTTTAATTTCTTATATATTTCCGTAGCCGCCGTAGCCGAATGCATAAGTGCGTGATTACCATTCGGGAGTGAGTGTATGACTCAGCAAAATTATAGAAAAAGTTTTTTTCAATATTTCTGCCATGAAAAAAATATTCATAAAAACATTTGCCGTTCAGAGTCGGCTCAAAACTGAAGGTCCCTCCAATATCTAAAATGCACTCCACAAATAGGAGGATGAGCTCGGCCAAACACCCAATAAAGGATGTAAGTGTCAATTATATATTTATATACATATAAGTTCTAGAACCTTTATTTGAGCGCACGTTTTTCATCCTGGGACAAGCGAAGAAGCATCTCGCACTCTTTCTAGTTAGTTTATTCCAAGATAAGACACTTAAAAAGCTGGCCCCGATACGAAGGTCTCATAAAAAAGTAGTGAATTGTGCGATTGCAGTATACAACGAGTCTATATTTGGCAAAGTCATGCAAAGCCAACAATGTTTCACTACTACTACTACTAAATATTAAGACTAACACTGTTAAACATCTTATTTTAATTTTATATATAGATTTTCATTATTAATTTTAGTGCACACTCCTTCTCTATACCAATAACGCTCCATGGGAATCTTCCATTCTTCGAGACGTGTTCCTACTTTGGTTTCCTATGTCAGCTTCTTCGGGATACGCGCCGCTTTCATTTTCACTTCCATTACCTTTCATTTCTTTTTCTTTCCATTAACTAAAATCGTTTTCTTTTCAATGCAGATCTTGCCTTAAGCAACAGATTAAAATGGTATGACGCAATACCAAAAATACTTGGCTGGAAAACTATCGACAGGCATTACAGAATGAGCCAGAAGAAAGAACCACTACATTAGATAGAAAAAGATTCAGCTGGCGCACGTACTTCAGAGGTCAGTCTCGTTATTTAGTAGCCGTATCTCAAACATGAAATTAAAGTATTTATAACCCCAACTAACAACTCAGAATATTCTATTTCAAACCATTTTTAATAAGCTTTCCTGCATAGTTTAGGTAAGGTTAGATCATTGAATCACGTTGATTAAAATTTAAGTCGTCTTTTGCGGCACAATTGAGGAAGAGAAGGATATATGGAGGGAGGGTTAGACAAAGACCATATCCTTGTGATGACTAGTTGCGGTTGTAAGAAGCTGTAGTAAGCTTACTTCAGAATGCGGCTAATATCTGAGCTTGGCCGCACCGTAGTAGTTAAAAAGTGACAATCAAAATTACTGATTCTTAACCTCCAGAAAGCAGGGCAAGTGATGCGTTCCTGCAAAGATTATTCCTCCTCATCCCCTAAACAACAGACGTGAAAGAGACTCGAAGTTGAGTTAAGGTAAGTTAATTTCAGTTACGACAAGTTAAGATACATAAGATAAGTTTCGTCACCTTCAGGTTCAGGTAAAGGCAAGTTCAGGTAATTGTTTTTAACACACTTTTATTAGGTCGGGTTGTATGTATGTATGTATGTATGTAACGGAATCTTTGAGCTTAATTTTCACTGGCTTCTAAACATCTGATCGACTTGAAATTTTGCACACCTATCAAGGACCGATGACAATGCAATAATTTGATAAAAGTTTTCCATTATCCTTATTGGGATTGCCAGGATTAATATTTTCTTTTTTTACCTGTGGGCAAAAAGTAAGGTGAATTTGAATCTTTGAATCTTTTTTAACACGCTTTTATTAGGTCGGGTTGTATGTATGTATGTATGTATGTATGTATGTAACGGAATCTTTGAGCTTAATTTTCACTGGCTTCTAAACATCTGATCGACTTGAAATTTTGCACACCTATCAAGGACCGATGACAATGCAATAATTTGATAAAAGTTTTCCATTATCCTTATTGGGATTGCCAGGATTAATATTTTCTTTTTTTACCTGTGGGCAAAAAGTAAAGTGAATTTGAATCTTTGAATCTTTTTTAACACGCTTTTATTAGGTCGGGTTGTATGTATGTATGTATGTATGTATGTATGTATGTATGTAACGGAATCTTTGAGCTTAATTTTCACTGGCTTCTAAACATCTGATCGACTTGAAATTTTGCACACCTATCAAGGACCGATGACAATGCAATAATTTGATAAAAGTTTTCCATTATCCTTATTGGGATTGCCAGGATTAATATTTTCTTTTTTTACCTGTGGGCAAAAAGTAAAGTGAATTTGAATCTTTGAATCTTTTTTAACACACTTTTATTAGGTCGGGTTGTATTTATGTATGTATGTATGTATGTATGTATGTATGTATGTGTGTATGTATTTATGCATGTAATGGAATCTTTGAGCTTGAATCGACTTGAAATTTTGCACACCTATCAAGGACCGATGACAATGCAATAATTTGATAAAAGTTTTCCATTATCCTTATTAGGATTGCCAGGATTAATATTTTCTTTTTTTTACCTGTGGGCAAAAAGTAAGGTGAATTTGGTTGTAAAATGAAAAATCTTCTTTTATTCTTGTAAATCAGTTTCTCAGGCTCCCTCCACGAAATAAGTTCTTCATCCCGATTACTTCTTTATCACGGCCGATAACTGCATAGCTTTAGACTCACAGTCGATAAGAAAGGAATTAAATATAACACGAATATATCGAATCATTTATTCACTGACTGCAATGATAACAATAATTTTCATTCATAATAAACAAAAAATAGTTTAAAGAAACTAAAAAACACACTTTTTTGCTAATCGAACTAAAAAGTAGAAAATAAAAAATAGTTTAAAAAAACTAAAAAACACGCTTTTATTGCTAATCGAACTAAAAAGTAGAAAATAAATTTTAATGACAAAGAGACCTATAATGAAGTAATAGCAAATCGAACGATCAGTCATAGTCAACTACCTCAGAACAGAATTATAACAAAAATTAAGATACAAATAGAGTAATTCAAATTAGAGTTAAAAGCGTGGGATGCATTTTGCTTCACTTTCATAACCCTCTGTACATAGGTAGTTGCCAATAGAATGATTGTAATATTTACTATATCAAGCATCCCACGCTTTTAACTCTAATTTGAATTACTCTATTTGTATCTTAATTTTTGTTATAATTTTGTTCTGAGGTAGTTGACTATGACTGATCGTTCGATTTGCTATTACTTCATTATAGGTATCTTTGTCATTAAAATTTATTTTCTACTTTTTAGTTCGATTAGCAATAAAAGCGTGTTTTTTAGTTTTTTTAAACTATTTTTAATTTCCTTGTTCACTCCTTTCGGGAGCATAGGGCCTCGATAAGACTCTTCCATCGTACACGATTCTGTGCTGTTGTTTTTGCATCGCCCTATGTGATGTCGGCATCTGCTAGTTCGCGCCACATCGACATTCTCCAAGTGTTTTTTGGTCGACAGCGACCTCAGCTCCCTTTCGGGTGCCAGTCCAATGCCATTCTCGTGCTGCTATCTCAATGTATGACCTATCCATCGCCACTTTCTGCGTTTGATTTGCCTAAGGATGGGTTCCTCGTTGGTTAATCTCCACAGTGTGTCGTTACTGATGGTGTTTAGCCAGAATATTCTGCAGATGATGCGGAGGCATTTGCTGACGAAAGATTGGAGCCTCAGTGTGATGTTGTTAGAGACCAGCCATGTTTCACTGCCGTACAACAATACGGACTTCACGCATGAGCCGAATATTCGTAGTTTAGTGCGCCTGGAGATTTGCGAACTCCCCCATACTGTATGCATTCGACCGAATGCCGCCCTTGCTTTGTTTAGCCTGCAGTTGAAACCTTCATCCATCCACCATTTGCCGTGATGATGCAGCCGAGGTAGCAGAAGCTTTCAACAAAGTCCCCCGGGCATCCGTCAACCAATACCTGCCTTGCGTTATTGTGGTCTTGGCGGTGTTGACCTCCAGTCCGACAGTGCGTGCCAGCGCGTCAAGTCTGTCCGCCTTTGCTTGCGTGTCAGAGAGTTTGTGAGAGAGGAGGCAGATCTCATCGGCGAAGTCCAGGTCCTCAAGATGTCTGGTGAAACTCCTTATGATGATTTTTTTATACAGGGTCTGTTGGCTCATGACGTCATCAAGGACGATGGCGAAGAGAAGGGGCGACAGGGGACAACCTTGCCTGCGTTGGTAGTGAATGGATCGCTGATATCGTCTTTGTGAAGCACTGCCAGTTCGGAGTTCACGTAGAGGGCTTTGATGAGACGAATTATCTTAGTGGAGACTCCCTTTCTACTCAGTTCCAACCATATTGCGTCTCGGCTCTCATTTCTTTGCCACGCCTGCTGATATAGCAGATATTGATATGAAACATCTGATGAACTTCATCATCAATACGAAGTGACTATCACCACCGTAAATCACTCATCGGTCATATTCAACAAATACACATCTCCGCCTCGCATCCTCCTTTCTCCTACCTTTCTTATCTCCTTTACACTGGTATCACAAAGGACGATTTTTTGATTTTCGTCCAAGTGTGCCCTCTCTATGGGCAACCATTTCAACCTAACCCAACCTAACCTAACCAAAGTTAAGTTGCGCTAAAATAAGTTGTTTTCAGTCACAATGCATTGATGCCTAGCGGACAATGCACAATAAGAATCTCCACCGCATTCGTGCATTGAAGCTTTGCTATTCTTACTGCCCTCGATCCACTCGTAGTCAAAACGACCTCATGAGTTCGATGCTCTTTTAGATGACACTTAGCCTATTTTACCAGAAACAGACAAAAAGTAGCTCCTTCTTCTTAATTGGCGCGATAACGCCCGAGTTTAACAAAGCGCGCTAGTCGTTTCTTTCTCGTGCTAACCGGCGCCAATTGGACACACCCAGTGAAGCCAAGTCCTTCTCCACCTGATCTTGCCAACGCAGAGGAGGCCTTCCTCTTCCTCTACTACCACCAGCTGGTACCGCATCGAATACTTTCAAAGCCGGAGCGTTTGCATCCATTCGGACGACATGACCCAGCCAACGTAGCCGCTGGATCTTTATTCGCTGCACTATATCTACTATATGTCGTCGTAAAGCTCATACAGCTCATCGTTCAATCGTCTGCGATATTCGCCGTTGCCAACGTGCAAAGGTCCAAAAATCTTACGCATAATCTTTCTCTCAAACACTCCAAGTGTCGCTTCATCGGATGTTGTCATCGTCCGCGCTTCTGCGCCATACGTTAGGACGGGCATGATGAGAGCCTTGTAGAGTGTTAGTTTTGTTCGTCGAGGGAGGACTTTACTGCTCAGTTGCCTACTTAGTCCAGAGTAGCACTTGTTGGCAAGAGAGATAATACGTTGGATTTCAAGGCTGGCATTGTTATCGGTGTTAATGTTGTTTCCTAAGCATACGAAGTCTTTTACAACCTTAAATTTTATAACTGATAACCGAGTGGCTGACTGTGAAGACAGGAGGTCCTTCGTTTTGTCCTCGTTCACGACCAGACCCATTCGCTTTGCCTCTTTATCCAGTTTGGAGAAGGCAGAACTAACAGCGCGATTGTTGGCCGATAATATCGATATCATCGACATACGCCAACAATTGTACGCTCTTATAAGTAGCACAAGTAGTACAAAATGTAGCTAGTAGGCGATTATCTTCTCTTAGCACATCGATAGCAGGCAGGGGACCGCACAGCAGTTGCCAACAATGTCCATGTGATCGGTGCTCATTATTCCTTGACACCCTTTACCGTCAGTTAGCATAACCATTTAAAAAAGCAAGGGGTATCACCAACACAGTAATTTTTTATATACTAAGTTGCAATCTCTTGTTGCCCTAACATTTATGGCCGCAGCTGTTTCAGCAGTGCCATATATTGTCTTTCTCTTTTATGGGTTCTATTGGCGCGGCATCCACATTAGGAAATTAATTTAGACTTGTTAATATATACATACATACACATATACAATACATATATTCCATATCAAATAAAATTAAACAATTACCTGCTTTGGCAACATTGCCGTTCATTTCAATGCGAATTTCCATTTTTATCACACAAATTTTCAAATCACTACGGAACCGCAACGTTAACTAATAACACCAAAAATAATAAATACACGTGGTAAAGTAGTTTTGCTTTGTGAAAACTTTTTATTGAAAATTTACTTATTTCACGTTTTTTTTCAGAAACACAATAACTATTGTTTACAAGCAACAAAAACAAATCTCACGTGGGTAATTATTTAGCAAATTTTGCTGTAAAGAACTAATTCGCTGGCTCAGTTACTGTAGATAGTACGAATGCGCTTGAGGTGCATTTGAGCTATTAGTGACTAGCAACATTTTAGTAAACAACTTAATTTGTACTTTTTGATTAGTAATTCCTTCAATATTTACTTTGAGTAACTCTTAAAATTCTACTTTTTCATTCACTGTTGCTGAAACTCAAATCCATAATTAAATTTATTTATTCCCGATCGCGCGTAATCACAGTTTGTTCAACTGGCGACGATCAGTGGCAACAAACGAAAAAAAGGCAACAAAACCAATAACTTTGTTGCATCAGAACATTTCGCAAGCGTAGAATGCGCCACCAACGACGCGCGAGACGTAACTGAAGATGGGCAAAGCATTACCTCCGGTCAATAGCCGGCATTCGACACAATCGTCAAATGTAGTATTGAATGAAATGTAATCCGTTGTTCAGTAGACATTAAGTGGAAGTATTTTGTTAGCAAATTGCCGCTGTTAAACGCCGTTGAGCACAGGCCGTAGGCAGTAACGAAAGATTGCGATCGGTTGAGGCGTCAAGCGATTGTTAGTTTACACATGCGAAAGGGTAGCAGTTTTCGTTTTCATTTCTTAATAACAAATTCAACACTGCAATTGGAAAAACTAGCATTTGGTAGTGCCCGAGCTCGAAACTTGCTATTGGCGCGAAACACCGAAGTGTTAGAAAAGTTTCTTCTAATAGCAGTCGCTCCTCGGCTGGCAAAGGCAAGCATCTGGGTGTATTTTTCCCATCCGCCGTTCAGAGGCGGAGAAAATTTTATATACCCCACTTGTGGAAAAAAATATCAAACAGAACACCACAAATAAAAAGAAGAGCTCGGTCAAACACCTAATAAAGGGTTTAAGGCGACCTAGATACTTAAGTATGATACAAGATGGGGCAAAATCGACCACCACCACCACCACCGAGTTTTCCATCACTCAAAATCATTGTTTTAAACGTTAATTCATGGAAAAAAAGGCACATTTTTATGATTTTTTTTTGATGGCACAGTTAAAATTTATTCGTCAAATCTTTTACTACATAAAACTATAGCATTTGAAATATATTTTGTGAAACTTTCATCCAAAAATATTTAAAAATACGGCAATGGCAGAAATTATTCGGACGCATCTCAAAAAAAAGTAGTTTTGCGGTGCCCCTCACAACTCGGTGTTAAATCATCTGAAATCAAAAAAGTTATTTCGTTAGATAATCGTTTTCTCCGGGTAACGCCGAGGGTTTTTTGAAATTAAAAATTTTTCGATTTTTGGGAACACGTTAAAGTCAAAAACACGATTTTCGCGTAAAAAATCAGTGAATTAGTTACCGTAAAAGCAAAAGTATCAACAAATTCGAAAAAAACACTCTTCGGCGTTACCTTGTAAAACATCTACAGAAAAAGTGTTCAAAATTTCAAAAGGATCGGTGCAGTAGTTTCAAAGTTATGAGGGGCGCCGACTTTGAAAACGTAAGTTGTGGGAAAAACGCTTTAAAGTTTTAAATACAAAAAAAATCAGAGTAGGTAGCAACACTTACATGGCTGTATCTTTGCAAGTTTTGCTACGATTCATCTAAAATTTTCACAGAATATTCTTGAAAGGTTCTTCATTTAAAAAATGAAATAAAAAAAAATGCAAAAAAAAAATTTTTAATTTTCAAAACTTGAAAGTTTTAGCAATGAAATGCCATTTTTTACATAGTTTACTAAAACAATCAGAGATTTCACATAATTTATGAACTCTTTTGTAAGATAAAATGTATGGAAACTGAAAATTGTTTTAAAAACTTTTAAACTCTTTTTAGCTGTCTGAAAATATATAACATTTTCAGGCTAATGTAATTAAATAGACTCCGCAGGTAGTCCTCCATAAAAAAAATGTATTCCAAGATCCTATTTAGTATCCAGCATAATTCAGAAATTCAAAAAAACCCACCAAAAATGTATGAAAAAGTATGAAAATTTGTATCAGAAGTAGGAGCAGTTATTTCGAGAACGAGTTGTAATAGATAAAAATGTTTCATCGTATAAGGATCTGAGAAGTTGAAGCTGTTACGTCTAACAAAGCCCAAGATCGAATTTGATTTTGAGATAGTATAATTGGCATGACTTGAGAATGAAAAATTTGAGTCAAAAATTACACCAACACCTTTGATCTCATACACAGATTGGAGGACATTATTAGGTTAGGTTAGGTTATACAGGCTGGCCGAAGCCACGCAAAGGCCATTTTGGTTCATAACAATACCAGATCACAGTCCTATTTGGCGAAAATATGCATCACTTAAGATGCGCGTACTGTTCGCGAATTTTATGAGTCGCTCAAGCTCCAGTTCAGGGATAGCTTCTAGCCTTTAAAAGCTGAGAGTGCCCAAGTAGCATAGTCTAGATTTCGAGAGAGCTGAACAGTAACATAGAAGATGCTCCAGGGTTTCTCTTATACTCGGCTCATTACACTTCCTGCAAACGTCGTTAAGGGTAAAATTTAGCTTTTAGGCTTGTGATGCAACTAGGCAGTGCCCTGTTCCTTCTATCGAACGATATAACCGATTTAGTATACTTGTCATCGTATGCGTCTTTACACATGATCCTGGTAACTTTGTTATTGGTTAAGCTAAGCCGTCTGCTTTTTGGCTTTCTTAACATGCATTCCTCTAGTTGTTTTTGAATTGTGCGCAGGGGTTTAAGTAGATATTTGACTTGTTTGATCCCCTGCAAGCCTGCCGCCTTCTTAGCTACACTATCCACTGTCTCATTTCACTCTAAGCCTTCATGCCCAGGAACCCAATAAACACAAAGCCTGCGGTTACGAGCAAGCTTGTTAACTTCTTCCTTGAATTCATGGACATATTTTGACGATACACAGTATGAACACTACCTTGGGGTCCTCCAGAAGTGGCAATGAAGGGAGCAAAAAATTCACCCGCAATTGTAACAAGAAAACTCCTTTCACTTGGATAAGATTCTAACCATAGAAGAAAAACCGGGTGAAAGCCAAGAGAGCTCAGTTTACACAGAATAATTCTATGTGACACAGTGTCAAAAACGTTATTACTTGAGTTTATAGTCATTGAGTTCTTTCTTCCTTTTTTTAAGCCGCGAATAGGAAGCGGGAGTTTAGATTAAAACATTTGAAAACAACAACTTTCCAAACCATAAATTCCTTGTTCAATTATTTTCTTTTTTAGTTTCGTAACTTCTAAAACGGGTCGCCGTGCCTGATTTCATTTTAGCGTGACTTACGTTCGCGAGTGCGCCGGTTCGAATCTCTGTACACGAAACAGCGAAATTTAGGAAAAAGTTTTTTCTAGCAGCGGTAGCCCGTCGGCCAGCAAAAGCAAACCGTCGAATGAATATCTGCCATAAAAAAGCTCCTCACATAAAACCATTTACCATTCGGAGTCGGCTTAAAACTGTAGGTCTCACCATTTTGTGGAAGAACATCAAAACTCAACATATAGGAGGATGAGCTCGACCAAACACCAAAGAAAAGCATATGAGTCAATTATTTATTTATTTTTCAAAATTTTTCTAAATCCATTTCCGTCAGTTTGTGTATGAATTTAGCCAAAGTGCAAAATTTGAGCGAATGTGCAAACGAAGATCCTGTTGCAGGAAAACATAAGTTTTTGTGGCATTTAATATGGAATGGCTGGGTATTAACACATTTCAAAGGCTGAAAGTCCAAAAATTGTACACCCAATCGGCAAATTAATTTTAATGTGAATCCATAATTTATTAAAAATGTATTATCTGTTTCATTAACAATTTGTTTGTCGAACGAACAAACGATCATGCAAATCACTTGCAAATGAGTAAAATCAGCAACAAAGTTATGCATCAGCAGCGATGTGTTGACGGAAATGTGTATTATTTGCGCTTTTCCCTTCAACGGTTTTTTGCTTTTATGCCCGTATTTTCTATATAAACTCAATTTTATTTGAGAAAAAATGCATCAATTGTCAAGTCATTTGCTTTTCAATACATTCAGTCCTTATGCAAGAGGAGCGTATAAAAAGATTAAAGCAAATATGGAATGGCATGGAAAAAATTATCTTATTAAAATATTAAAAAGTAATCAAAGTTGTTGATGTCGACAGCTCTACCTTTTGTTGTCACAACAAAACATGCACGTTATGCACTGTATGTCTGTATGTTCGTACGTATATTTATTGATGCAACTGTGATTGCCTACATAATCTGATTGGGTGGAGGCGCGATTGTCAATTTGTGTGCGTCAAAATCGCGTGTATGTATTATAGTAGTTATATACGCCCAACAATCCACATTTGTACACCAATGCCTATCAGAGTGGTATGTCTGTCCGTCCCCCGTTCGTCTGTTTGTCTGCCTGTCTACGAGTTTATCCACCTGTCTGTCTGTCTGTCTGTCTGAGTATGCTTGCTTGAGTGTTTTGCTGTTTGTTTATTGTCGCATTGTTTGTTTGTTTGTCAGTCAGTTGGTTCATCAATCACTTTACACACTTTTGCAGCTCATCAATAATTCAATGCACCTCACAATTGTAACACTCAGTAATAACACAAATAAATAATTAATTAAAATCGTTGCAGCGATTGAGTGCAGTTAACAGGCGCATAAGCAAACAAATGAAATATGCATCTATGTATTTATTTATGTTGTTGGGGTGAGTTCCGAAATTTCGGGATTTCAATGAAGCGCATTTCGGGATCCCGAAAAAGATATTTCACCAAATTTTATAAAAAACAAACGTTTGTGCAGCAAATGTGCAGTCACCAAATTGAGCAGCTGGGCCAAATCTAACGAACAAAAAGCTGAGAGATTTGCCGAAAATCTTCAAAACATTTTTCATCCTAACGAAGGAGATGAGTTAGAAAATATACCTCATCCTATTCGACAAAAAAACGATAAAATCCCCTTGACTTCATTAAAGAAGTAAAGGATACTATTAAAAATAAAATAGATAGCAAAAAAGCATCCGGTTATGACCTTAAACAGGGAAAATATTAAAAGAATTGCCCAATAATGCTACTGTCAAATTGACACATTTGATTAATGCTGCATTTCGTTTAGAATTTGTACCGCAACAATGGAAAATAGCGGAAGTTATTATGCTTCCAAAGCCAGGAAAGTCACCACACGATATGACATCATACCGACCATTATCGTTGTTACCAATTTTATCTAAGCTTTTTGAAAAAATCTTGCTAAAAAGATTAAAACCATTGTTAGATGCAAAATGCCTTGTACCAAACCATCAATTTGGTTTTCGAAATGAGCACTCAACAATTGATCAAGTGCACCGCATTACTCATGTAATTGAAAAATCACTGGAAAAAAAAGCAAATCTGTTCTGCGGTATTCCTGGATGTATCGCAAGCTTTTGATAAAGTATGGCATGAGGGACTAATCCATAAACTTCAAGCAGCTCTATCAATCCTGTACTCAAACATTTTAAAATCCTACTTAACGAGCAGATACTTTAGAATAAAGCAAGCAGATGTCTATTCAGAATTGAAAGATATTAATGCAGGTGTCCCGCAAGGCAGTGTACTCGGGCCAGTTTTGTATCTCTTGTATACTAACGATATACCCACATGCAGCAATACAACAACTGCAACATTTACCAATGATACTGCAGTATTAGCAACTGATGAAAAACACTTAGAAGCATTTCAGAAGTTACAAGCATCAGTAAATGCAATTAAAAATTGGACCAAAAAATGGCGTGTCAAGTTAAACGAAACCAAGTCTGTGCATGTTGACTTCACTAATAGAAATATAAATTATAAACCAATATTTATCTATAATATGGCAATACAGCATGCAAATACGGCAAAATATCTAGGTATGACCTTAGATGCTAAGCTGAGATGGAAAGCACATGTCAAGAAAAAACACGAGAAGTTAATTTTTAAATACAAGAAAATGTATTGGCTGTTAGACCGACATTCTAAACTCTCTATTTATAACAAAATACTTTTATACTACCAAATACTGAAACCAGTGTGGTCATATGGCATACAGCTCTGGGGCTGCACCAGTGAAAGCAGAAAAACATCATTCAACGATTCCAAAATATGGTATTACGCGACATCGTTAGAGCGTCGTAGTACATTCGTAATTGCAATCTACCTAAGGATCTAAATATAGACACCATTACGGATATCATTAAAAAATTCCCAAATAAAAATAAAGAGAGACTTCAGCAGCACATCAATAATGAAGCAGCCAAACTACTTGTAACTGATGACCTCACGAGAAGATTAAAAAGGACGAAACCGCAAGATCTCTTTTCATAAAATTTTGTCTTTACTTGAGATGTTTTAATTTAATTAAATATATGTAAAATGAATTGCTTATTAGTTTTGTTAACTAGATTGAAATAGTAATAAAAAAAAAAGAAAAAAAAAAAACAAATTATTTATACATACTCCGGCACTCGAAACAGTGTAACCAACTAAAAGGCCATAAATTTAGTTTCGAAAATTACTTTTATTCAATTCAAAGTAAAAAATGTGTGAAAATAATACAAAATTAAGAACCAATTAACTTTTGCTCGATATTACCACCTTTTGCCTTTACTATGGCCTTGAGACGGTCCAGAAACGAATCGCAACCTGCCCGAATGTGACTTGCAGGTATTTTAGCCTACTCGTGGACAATGGCTTTTTTCATGGCCTCGAGACTGGTGCATCTTTCAGTTCGGACCTCGCTCTCCAACATAGCTCAAAGAGAATAGTCCATCGGATTGGCGTCTGATGAATTTGAGAGCAATTGTGTGGGCGTTATGAAGTTCGGAACGTTGTTTTTTAGCATGTCTTGGTTCACTTGATCTTTGTGAGACGGTGTCGAGTCTTGTTGAAACGTCCATAGTCTGCCACCGAAATGTTTGTCTGCCCACAGCTTCAAAGCAACTCCCAGAATACTTTCCCGATGATTCTTCACATTTACCTTGACACCACTCAGAAATGCTTGAAATGTTGACAGTGGCAAGCGGTGAGAGTATTCTGAGTCAAAAAAATTCTACAAGTGGAATAAGCTTTTCACAGAATGGCGAGAAGTTGTGAATGAGGACGCTCGCTCTGGACGTCCCAGCACTTCAGCAACCGATGAAAATGTTGAGAAAGTGAGGAAAACTGTTAAGAAGAATAGTCAAATCACAATTAGAGAAGTTGCTGAGGATGTCGGCATATCGGTGGGCTCATGTCGTGTAATCTTATAGGGAATTTTGGGCAAGAAGCATGTGGCAGCGAAGTTCGTTCTAAAATTGCTGCAGTTTGACCAGAAACAACGTCGCATGAGCATCGCTCAGAAATTGTTGAATGACGTCAACGATGATTCAGATTTGCTTAAAAGGATCATAACTGGTGACGAATTATGGGTATATGATTATGACATCGAAACCAAAACCCAATCGTCCCAATGGGAGAGTTCAGAAGAGCCAAGACCAAACAAAGCACGCCTAGTTCGATCAAATATCAAGGTTTTGCTCACTGTGTTCTTCGATTGCCATGGCATATTGCATCAGGAGTTCTTACTACAAGCTCGTACGGTAAATAAGCAGTATTACCTTGAAGTTATGCGCCGTTTACGTGAAGCAATATGAAAGAAACGTCCGAATCGTGGAAAAAAATGCATGGCTTTTGCATCATGATAATGCATCTGCTCACTCATCAATCACTGTTATCAAACCTCAGCCACCGTATCCACCAGATTTGGCCCCTGTGACTTTTTCCTGGTCCCAAGATTGAAGAGGCCCATGAAAGTACGGTCTTTTGCGACGATTGAGGAGACAAAACCCGAATCTCTGATGGCTCTCAAATTCACCAGACGCGAATCTGATTGATTATTCTCTTTGGGCCATCTTGGAAAGCACGGCCCAAGACTAAAAGATTCACCAGTCTCGAGGTTTTTCAGCATCTATTATCCGCGAGTGAGCCAAAATATCTTCAAGTCACATTCAGGCAGCTCGCGAGCCGTTTCTGGACCGTCTCAAGGTCTTAGTCAAGCCAAAGAGTCATATCGAGCAAAAGTAAATTGGTTCTTAATTTTGTATTATTTTCACACATTTTTTACTTTGAATTGAATAAAAGTAATTAATAATAGGTTACACTTCGAGTGCCGGACCCTGTAATTACAATACTTAACTAACCAATTTAACAAATATAATATGCACATATCATGCGAAGATCCCGATACCCCAATCGATGTCGACGGAACTGTGGGTCGGCTACCCAACCATGACGAGGTGAGAACAGCTATAACGCGACTAAAGAACAACAAAGCCGCGGGAGCCGACAGACTGCCGGCTGAGCTATGCAAACATGGCGGTTAGGAGCTGGTAAGGTGCATGCATCAGCTCCTATGCAAAACTAATGCAGCTATGTAAAATGGCATACCAGTAGCGTCAGAATTGGGAAGGACTTCTCCGAACCGTTTGATACCAAATGAGGTGTCAGACAGGGTTATTGGCTATCGTGTGGTTTTTTAGGTGAACGAGACGAAACGAAGTACCTCCTGTCATCAAATAAACAGTCGGCGCGCTCCCGTATCGATACCCACGTCACTGTTGACAGTTATGATTTCGAGATTGTATGAAACTTCGCTTCTCTAGGAACCAGCCTTAACACCGATAACAACGTCTGCTTTGAAATCCAACGAAAAATTTCTGTTGTCGACAAATGCTACTTTAAACTAAGAAGGCAACTGAGTAGTAAAGTTCTCTCTAGATGAACAAAACTAACACTCTACAAGGCTCTCACCATGTCCGTCCGAACGTATGGCTCAGAAGCTCAGACGTTGCACAGCATCCGATGAGCTATCTCTTGGAGTATTTGAGAGAAAGATTCTGCGTAAGATTTTCGGAGCTTTGCACGTTGGCGATGACGAGTATCACAGGCGAGAGAACAATGAACTGTATGAGATTTACGACGACATAGACATAGCGCCGCGAATAAAGATTCAGCGGGTACGTTGGCTGGGTCACGCCGACCGGGTGGATACAAATGCTCCGGCTCCGAAAGTTTTCGATGGGATACCAGCTGATGGTAGCCGAGGAAGAGGAAGACCTCCTCTGCGTTGGAAAGATCAGGTGGAGAAGGACTTGGCTTCACTTAGTGTGTCCAACTGCAACCAACAGTCGCTGAAGATTCTAATAAGGATCAAAATATCGAGGCAATACACCCTTTATTGGGTGTTTGTCCGAGTTCCTCCCCCCTTCGTAATGTGCGTCTTGATGTTGTTCCACAAATGGAGGGACCTACAGTTTCAAGCCAACTCCGAACGGCAAATATATTTATGGCAGAAATACACTCGGCAGCTTGCCATTGCCTGCCGAGGGCCGTCCGCTATTAGTAAAATGTTTTTTCTTAATTTTGGTATCTCACCGAGAGTCGAACCTACGTTCTCTCTGTGAATTCCGAATGATAGACACGCACGAACCCATTTGGCTTCGGCGGCCGAATATATCAAAAAAGATATACCAAAAAATCTGTAATCTAAGACCTCTTAAAGCTGAATAAAGAATAAAAAGTTTGAGTCATTTTCTTTTCATTTTTTACTCGTTTATTGTGATAAATTTGTTAAATGTATACAAAATTTCGGGTATCACCTGCACCAGCTAACCGAGTCATTTTGGATATAGCAGCAGCCGGGATTAACATCCCCAGCGCATGCGAGTGAATGTTAGCCACAGCGCATTCCATTGTAAGCATTGGCTTTTGGGCACGTTCCGCTTTGCAAGCTGCTCGCTAGCATGGTGTTAATAGCAGTAATGGTAGGAATAAATAGCAACAAGAACAACAACAAAAGCAGCTATATCAGCGACAACTGCCACAATATTGTGGGTCGCATCGCGTGCGGTTAAATGCAGCGATTTGAAGTGCAGCCAAGGCAATGCGAATGCTAAATCGCGCGCACTAAATGACGTGAATGTAAAAAAAGAACAAAAACTACAACAACAATGCAAGCAGCAATATCAGTAGCTAGTATTCGCAACAACACCGACAACGGTAAGTTTGTCGTCGCTTCTGAAATTGCCGTCGCCTACGCCTGCGAAACGAACGATAGGCTTTTATGCCCCACCGACAGTGGAGGTGCACAGCCCAGCACACAACAACTGCAATAATTTGCTTCTACAAAATCAAGTAGTCAACAACAATAAAGCAGGCGCTACAATAATGGCATTGCTGGCCATATTGGTAGCGGCAGCAAAAAGCGCAAATGCGATCAAAAATCTCTTCCGCTCAACTCCACTCCACCTTTGTAGCGCCCTTCGCTTCGCTACACTTTGATTTGCTTAGCATTTGCTTTGCTTTGCTTTGGTTAATTCAGTGCGCGAAATTGCTGCTCATTTAGCCTTTTTTCATTGCTGTTGTTGTTGACTTATTGTCTGCCACGGCCTGCGTCACATATTCGTGCGTGCGTGCAGGGCAATTATTGTTTGTTTTCTGTGTTATCGCGCTGCATTGTTATTTGCGTCGTTTGTCGTCACCACAACGCACTAATGCCGGCAAAGTGCACAGCCATTTACACAGTGCACACACTTGCACCCTGTAGAAAGTCAGCCTATAATTCGATTGGTGAAGACGTGAAGAACTAGACCGTTTATGAACGATTTGTGTGGGATACAATACTAAAGAGAATAACCGGACTGAGCATAAGGCAATTCAACGCAGAGTTACGGTCCTTTCAGGGCAACCGCAATAAGCAGTACCAAGCTTCCGCGAAATGTCATAAGTTCTTCTTCTTAATTGGCGCGATAACCGCTTACGCGATTTTGGCCGAGTTTAACAAAGCGCGCCAGTCGTTTCTTTCTCGTGCTAACCGGCGCCAATTGGACGCACCAAGTGAAGCCAAGTCCTTCTCCACCTGATCTTTCCAACGCAGAGGTGGCCTTCCTCTTCCTCTGCTACCACCAGCAGGTATCGCATCGAATACTTTCAAAGCCGGAGCGTTTGTATCCATTCGGACGACATGACCCAGCCAACGTAGCTGCTGGATCTTTATTCGCTGCGGTATGTCTATGTCGTCGTAAAGCTCATCGTTCCATCGTCTGCGATATTCGCCGTTGCCAACGTGCAAAGGTCCAAAAATCTTACGCAGAATCTTTCTCTCAAACACTCCAAGCTTCGCTTCATCGGATGTTGTCATCGTCCAAGCTTCTGCGCCATACGTTAGGACGGGCATGATGAGAGCCTTGTAGAATGTTAGTTTTGTCATAAGTTAAAGAATTAATCGCGAATTGCCATACCTGCAATCCTTTAGTCTCCGGATACTAAGATAGATGAACCTTTACAACGATTGTAAATTTGGTTTCGAGGAAAACTTTGTCGACAGAGAGCCAACCACCCTCACCAAGATTCACAAATAGTAGATGCTTGCTGACTATAATAAAGGGTTTTTCAATGTTGTTTGGTGACATCTGTCAAATCTTTTGTTTATTATTCAGTTGTTTATGCCAAATCATCATGGCAAGCTACACGATTGGACAGCACGTTCAAATGATAAAACTTTATTATCAAAATGAGTGTTCATTAACGCAAACGTTGCGCGCATTGCGCCCATTTTTCGGTAGACGTGGTGGCCCTTCAAAGTCGACTCTTCAACGTTTGGTGGCCAAATTTGAGACGACCGGGTCAGTAAACAATCAGCCAACACCCGTATGTTCAAGGCACGCAAGATCAGCCGAGAACATTGCCGTGAATGTATACAGCAGAACCCGAGGCAGTCTATTCCTCGCCATGCACAAGAACTTGGCCTTTCGCAGACTTCAAATTGGCGAATTTTGCGTCGGGACTTGGGCCTACACCCGTACAAGATCCAACTGACCCAGGAGACCAAAGTTGATGACCATAGACAACGCCGTTTGTTCGCTGACTGGGCTTCGAATCGTTTGGATGAGAACCCCAGTTTTGGGCGAAAAATCATATTTAGTGACGAGGCGCATTTTTGGATGAATGGCTGTGTTAACAAACAAAATTGCCGTATATGGGACGACACCAATCCACACGAGGTTCACCAGGTGATAATGCATCCTCGAAAAGTTACCGTTTGGTGTGGATTTTGGGCCGGCGGCGTCATTGGTCCGTACTTTTTTGAAAACGACGTTGGTGAGGCGGTCACCGTCAACAACGAGCGCTACACAACGATGATAGCCAATTTCTTATGGCCCATATTGAACCATATGGACCTAGACGACATGTGGTTCCAGCAGGACGGCGCTATGTGCCACACAGCAAACGCCACGATTGACATTTTCAACATCTACCCGCCTTTATTGAAAAACACTTTAGATAGAAAGAGAGACAGCGAAGCGCTCTGCCCAAGAGATGCTATCAACAAGACAATAAATGTACTTTGAGTAAAGATTTGAAATTAATTAGAAAAAAAAACGTACCCTAGCATAAATCGACAGTGTCCGCACGCATGCTCAATACTAGCGTTATAATTGTTGGAATCGTTTTATTATCATTATAAAAACGCCACCAATAAGCTGACTTATTGGTCACAATCCGATATGTTGCTGAAAAATCTGCTCAATCTCATGGCAGATATGTTACTTGAGAGATTGAGTTTCCTGAGATGATAGCAAAGACGGCAGTGTCTAAAAAATCGGGTGTTTTTTTAGCTGGATGAAGAACTATCGCTAGAACTATCGATATCGATAACTTTTGACAGCTGAAAATGGCAAACTGTGTTGATATTTCTGTTCAGTTAGGTGTTACAAATCATTATGACTCGTTTAACCCCGGAACAACGCTTCCAAATTGTGGAAATTTACTTTGAAAAAAAAAATAATAATAAATAAATATGTTTGCGAAGTTCCTAGAGCACTCGGTCTTTATTTCTTTCAAAATAAGGAGGAAACTGCCTTTATGGCGAATGGCGAGTGCTATCGAGCTAGGCTGACTGATTGTTTGTTTCCAGAAATTAATAAGCTAAACATCGACAACATTTAGTTCTGCGCTTAACCACGCAAGCCACCATTAACGCCATGCGTCTAGATTTCTTGGAAAAAGTAGTCAAAAATTGTACTGATCGAGAGGACCTATGTAACTCGTAGCCGGTTATCATATTCGAGAAATAAATGCCATGAAGATATCTATCAGATTATAAAAAAAAAAAATCATTCCAACAATATTTCTGTTATCTACTGTCTTCACTAAGACTAAACTGCATCGTGAATACAAATACATTGTCGCTCTAAGTGGCCGTCAAAGCCTCATCTTCATAAAATTATAAGTAGAGGGATGAATTTGACATGCCCACCATAGCTATCTACCAAACTGCTGTGAATACTGACACCTAAAGTGGAACAAGTAAACAGCTAACCTAGCTAAATACTTACGATAATAACACCAAGTCCCAGCTCTTCCTTCTACTGCTCCCACATACCATCAGAGAAGAGTAAACAAGAAAGGATACAAGAAAATAAAAAGAATAACAATAAAAGAAAATACCCAAAACTGTACAAAAAAGGATAACGCCAATCAGACAACTTTCTCGGGAAACACAGCCTATAGAGAATACAGCCTAAAAATACAAACAGCTCCGTAACCTCTTAAACATCACCTATGCGGCCGCATAATCAGATTCATAGAAGAGTCTTTTACCCGAAAAGGAATATCTCGAATAATGGGAAAACTCATCATCTATCACGTCATTTAACCAGATTAATCAGAAGGCTGCTGAATAATAATGTCCTCTAGTATCTAGAATGACTTTCCCGGTATAACTAGAACTAATTATTTTATGAGATTGCGATATTTACTGTTGGGTTTACGACGTTATCGCACCTTGCATGTATTTGTTCATTGCTTACCAGCTTTAAATTTGTGGCAATTACCCGAGGGTCCTTGAGAGATTTACATTTGGAATTTTGTTTATTATTCACTGAAGTGACAAAGAACAACATTTTGCGATTTGCTTCGATTTTGCAAATGAATGGTACTCCAACTTTGTTGAGGTTTTTGTAACAGGTACACATAGATATCGGTTGGATTAGTGCTAATGCCGGTAGACAGACAGTATAGTCACTAGTGACTAGATACTAATCACTATTACTGACTATAAAGGAAGCAGTCGTAAATACCTAAGCAAATCTTCAAAATAAAATTTATAAATATTTAAAATAGTTTTGGATGATTTCAGATATGGTTTTTGTCATGATAAATAAAAAAAAAATTAATTAATAATAGGATTAAAATTTTTTTTGATTTTGTTACACTATGTTGTCAGACATTATACATTTAGTATCTGCTTTTTGAACACCTATGATAACAATTTTCAACTATAAGCTGAACATAAGGGGTTATATACAGTTAGAATTTTCCAAAAACCGTTTTTTTCTTTATTTTATTTTTTCTTAATGTAAAGGGTTTTCCAATAATAGGTGTTATTGTTGGCATCTATTGCGCTATCGAGAGATGATTAACGATTTTTTATAGCCGGAATTGCATGGTATTGATCTGGACAACGTTTATTTTCGACGAGACGGCGCTACGTGCCACAGAAGCAACGAAACCATTGATCTTTTCCAGGAAAAGTTTCCGAACCGTGTTATCTCTCGAAGAGGTAATCACAATTGGCCACCGAGATCATGTGACTTAACACCTTGTGACTTTTTTCTTAGAGGCCACGTGAAAGAGAAGGAATTCATGAGGCTATTGGAATTCCAAGGGATTCGTGAGGCTATCGAGGACATATGACAGCCACTTTGCAATTCGGTTGTGGAAAATTTCATGAAAAGGATATTGTCCTGAATGCTTCGTCGTGGTGGTCATTTGCCTGATGTTATTTTCCACTATTAACGGCATATATTCCTCTTTATAATTAAATACACATCCGATCATTTACATTAAAAATTACCCTTTTTCTTTGAATATCAAAATAACACCTCTGTTTCGAAAATCCTATACTTATATTTAAGAATACACACAGAAAAGTGATTATCGTTCCGATGAATATTTTCGAAGTTACACGCAAATTTGAAAAGGCGTCTAGGAGTGCTCTAAAGTGCTTTTCAAATTTTAAACTGGTTTTTCTCAAAATGGTGTTTTCAAAGTTGGTGACCAACATTACTCGGAAACGGCTAAACTGATTAGTCTCAAATTTTAGCACGAGCTTGTTAAATATGTATTTTTAGTAACTAATCAAAGATTTTTTCTCACCACTATATATTTTTTCTATAAACAATTTAAGCCCGAATTTTGGTCAAAAATCGAATTTTGTTTTTTAGAAACCGCCATTTTGTTAAAAAAAAAATTTTTGCTTATTCCTTCGATTTATTACTAGATTTAACATTACTTTAACGAAATGTGGCAGGCAATGGCAAACCTCCGAGTGTATTTCTGCCATGAAAAAGCTCCTCATAAAAATATCTGCCGTTCGGAGTCGGCTTGAAACAGTAATTAATTATTTTTTTTTAACGAAAAGTGTTTGGTTTAATAAATTTTAGAGGATCCAGTTCAGAGATATTGTGGTCACCGCAAAATGTCCTTTTTGAGAGGAGCTCCCGGAGATCAGCTGTATCTCCATTCCAAGTAAATACTTATTCTAATTCTTAGTCTTAAAATACCGTCAAATTTTTAGATAAATAAATTTAAAAGTTTTCTCAGAAAAAATTGGGGAAAATTCGACCTTCTAACTGTATATAACCCTTAGGAGAGCATCTAACATATTAAAAAACCCAGCACTAGAAAAATGTGCATGCACCTTACAAATATTCCGATGCCGGGAAATTTCCTAACTATCGAGAACGAATGCATCGAGAGGGTGCAGTACCTAGGCCTAATAATTAACAGCAATGCCGATACATCTGCGGGCATAAGTGATCGAAAATACTCTGCAAACAAAGCTTTCTACATACAAATGAAACTCTCTAAATGATTAAGAAAATCCTATATTAAATATTCAAGATGGACGACGAATATTAACAAATATGTTGGAAAACACCAAAAAAAATGAAGTAGTTTGTTAAGAAAAGTAGAGAGAGAGATTCTGGTGCAACGTTCGACTGTTTCATTAACAGCACTAGTTCTTGATGTATTTCACATGTCAAACGGTACAGAAATAATTTGAACAAATTATAGAAAAGTCTAAACGAATAAACTATTAAAAATAAATCTTTCAGAACTATTATCGCCTAAAAAATGTCGGGAAAATCGAGAAGAGATCGATGCATTAATCCCTTTAGAAAAGTAGGTCCATCTTGAATATTTAAAAAGTGCCACATGACAAATTAAAGTACATGACATAAGCTTTTATTTCGGCATAGGGAAAAATTTTTTTTATAAAAACTGTTCTGGGCAGATGGGGGTGTCCGGTTGGCGAAGAATGCCCCATATATATTTTTTTTAATTTCAAAACTTTTCTGGTTTACGTTTTAATGCTTTTAATAGGGAAACGTAAACCTCTTTTTCCTCACTCTCGTTTTTGTTGTTGTTGTTGTAATAGCATAAATATTCCCCATACATATGCGAGGAATGTTGCTGAAGGGGCAGTCCGGTTCGTTCCGCTTACATAGAACCGACTGTCGTGGGACCATCCTCATTCTCTTCCTTGTTTTTGCTCTTCTTTTTGTTCTTCTTCTTCTTGCTCCTATTATTTTTCCTTTTATTTTTTCCTGTTTGTCGTGGGAACATCATCATTCTCTTTCTTGTTTTTGTTCTTAGTTTTCTTCTTCTTCTTCTTGCTCCTATTATTTCTTTCTTTTATTCCTTCCTCTTCTTCTTCGTTGCTTACTTTTCCTTTTTTTCTTATTATTTTTTTCTACTTCTTTTTCTTCTTCTTGCTCCTCTTGCTCTTCTTTTTCTTTTATATTTCTACCCTTCTTCTTGCTTCGTTGCTTACTTTTCTTCTCTTTTTCTTACTATTTCTTCCTACTTATTTTTCTACTTCATCTTCTTTTATTTCTTCTTCCTCTTCCATGTCTTCATCTTCATCTTATTTTCCCTTTTCTTTTTTTCTTATTCTTTCGTTTGTTTTTTCTTCTTCTACTTGTTTTTTTCTACTTCTTTTTCTTCACCTTCCAACTCTTATTTTTCTTCGTTCTTTTCTATCCTTGTTTTTCTTCGTCTTCTTTTCTTGTTTTATTTTTATTCATCTTCTTCTTTTACTTCTTTTTCTTCTTCCATCGTTTCATCTTCTCCTTTTTCTTCCTCCTTCGCTTGTTCTTCCTCTTTTTAATAAAAATAAATAATTGGCGCGTACACTTCTGTTAGGTGGTTTTCCTCCTATTTGTGGCATGCGTCTTGATGTTGTTCCACGAATGGAGGAACCTACAGTTTTAAGCGACTCCGAGCGACAAACGGTTTTTAGGAGCAGCTTTTTCATGGTAGAAATACAATCGGAAGTTTGCCATTGTTTGCCGATAGGTGACTGCTATTCAAAAAAAAAGCTTTTTCTGTTATTTGATGTTCATGCACGGAGATTCGAACCCACGCACTCCCATATGGTAGTCACGCACCAGCCCATTCGGCTACGGTGGGCACATCTTTTACTTATTCCTTTCATCCTACATGGTTGTTTCACCTTTCTCTAATTTTTCTACTTCTTTTTTCTCTTCTTGTTCTTCTTCTATTTGCTTCTCTGCTCCTTCATTTTGTTTTATTCTTCTTACTTTTCTTTCTCTTATTTTGCATTCCACACCAAGAACCTCTACAATCCTTATGAGCCGATCGGTGCTCCGCAGGCTGTTTCTTTAAAGGCAGAAACTATTTTGTATTGTCTCCGCTTTCGCCACTCAACCCATTCATTTTTCTTCTTTATCCGATTCGAAAAGGGAACCAGGAACACTAAAGGCAAACGTACCAGCATCGGTATAGATTTTTCCTCACGTTCCAATCCTGCCTTCATGGGCTATTGCTCTGGCACGACCATCACACTACGAAGTTCAGAGAAATACGGTATGAACTGCATAAAAATGCTACCATGTCCCTTGAGAGGTTGCATCCAGAGGCTAGCCTCCTTTAACCGTATTGCTCTTTGAGCAGCGATGGAAATAACTTGAAAGTCGATGGAAGTAAGCGCAAAACAGCATGGAAGGTAAGAAAGTCTACAGAGACTAATAAAGGTAAAAATAGCTTAACACAATATAATCCATATCTAGGGAGCCAATCACATTTTGCACACTGAATACCAAGCCTGACTACTCTCTACTAAATATAAACAAAAAAAACCTAAATCGTAAATCTCTCGTTTTCCCAGAGCGGCTCATAAACCAAAATATTATTCGTTTCAAAACATTCCCCAATACTTAGCAAGCCGCTGAAAAGTTTATTTCAACTGAAATTTCGCTTAATAAAATGTCAACAGCAGCGACAGCAATAACGCAAACAACAGCATTAGTCCCGGGAGCAGTGAGAGCACTTTATTACGGCAATCAAAATCAATTCAGTGGCTTGTCAAATAGCCATCAATGACTACTGATGATGTTTGTCGACAAAATAAAATTCAATTTTCCATACAATTGAATAATCCATTAGCCTTTTTATCAGAAACAGCAACCGCAAGTATTAAATGTCGCGCACATTCAGGCTTATACACACATGCACACACAAGCGGGGGAGAAATATTGCAGGCAACACAGCGACAGCAGTTGGCAGGCAACTATGAGGAATGCAAAACGAACAGGGAAAATAGTGGAAAATAAGCAATGGAAAATCTAAATAGCAATTGAAGAACGAAGTAAAAGAAACTGCATAAGTATACAAGGAGGAGGAGAACGAAGTTTTGGTTTTGAAGATTAAAAAATAACGAAGCTCACTCCCCTTTTACGAGTTCGTTTTTCTCTTTTTTCATGGAAGAAAAAAATTTAAAAAAGTGCATATAGTTTGTGTACTAGGGATACTCTTATTTGAATGGGTTTCTACATTGCTATGAATTTGAATTTTATGAATGTCGGCCGAATTTGTAGGTTCGTAACCCACTGCGAACAAGAAACAAATTATGGAAAAAGCGTTTTTCTGTTAGCGCTCGCTTTTTGGTAGGCAATGGCAGACCACCGCGTGCACTCCTCTCATAAAGAGTTGCTCATAAAAAATCAGCCGCCGTTCGGAGGTCTTCATAAAACTGTAGGTCCCTCTATTTATGCATTGATTTCAGGGCGCACGCAGTAAATTACAAAAGAAGCCCAATACCAAACACTTCCGTTCATAAAGTAGCTGGAATTTTTCATCTCACGAACTAAGCGTGATTCAGATTCGCACATCTGTAAATTGTTTTACATGAGACTTTTGGCTGAAATGTGACACTTTAGTTTGAGTGTAATTACTTCATAAATGGGTCATTGTCTCTTTACGTATACTTATTATACGAAATCGCTATGTTGGATATAGTTGAGCAAAAAGTCGTTCTGAAATTGCGCGTTTCTAAGAGAATATTATATGTAGGTTGAAGTTTGGAAAATGTGAAGAATGCTTACGGGCACCGGATAATACTTTTCTTCCTCTTCTTATTATTTATTCTAACTTCTTTTTCTTCTTCTTCTTCTTGCTCCTCTTTTCTCCTTTTTCTTTTATTTTTCTACCCTTCTTCTTGCTTCGTTTCTTACTGTTCTTCTTTTTTTCTTACTATTTTTTTCTACTTATTTTTCTTCTTCATCTTCTTTTACTTCTTCGTCCTCTTCAATGTTTTCATCTTCTTCTCCATTTTCTTTTTTCTTCTTCTTTTGCTTGTTTTTTTTCTCTTCTACTTATTTTTTCCTATTTCTTTTTCTTCACCTTCTATCTCTTATTTTTCTTCGTTCTTTTCTATTCCTATTTTTAATCTTCTTCTTTTATTTCCTTTTTCTCTTCCATCTTTGCATCTTCCTCCTTTTCGGTTTTCTTCTTCGGCTACGGCGACTACCTCTTTTACTTATTCCTTTTTCCTACTTGTTTTCTTTTTCACCTTTCTCTTATTTTTCTACTTCTTTTTTCTATCCTTGTTCCTGAAATGCGTGTATCCTTGAATGCTTACGGGCACTGGATAATACAGAAGAGGAGTGGTACGAACTATACAAAACGTTTAAAGAGAGGTTGCAGACGGGTCGATAATTTCTCTAGTCCGATCGTCCATCTACTTATGTATGTGGCTGACGAATATATCAAACCAATTAAGGAAGTTATACTCGGAAGTCATCGTGTGATATGGGATCAAAACTTGGGTCATTATAAACGATATTTTTGAGATAAGACGGGCTGTAGCGCGTATTTTGTGCCGAGAATTTCTTTGCACAAAAGATTGAAATACAGCACATAGTACGCATCGCTGGCTTCGGAATGAAGCAATTATTATTGAAATTTTTTCTTAATTTTTTATTTTTTATTTCTTCATTTGGTGTCATTCTCAATTGAATAGTCGGAACAATTTTTCCCCAACGATTCCCGTCAACTGCTACGTATCTGATTTGGTTCCAGGTGGCAGTGGAAGGACTCTCGTAGAAGATTGTGTGCATTCAAGTTTGACGTGGGTGACCTCTGCCTCGACTTCCTTGCAGATTTCATTGAAAAGTTATTTTGGCAACTTCACCGTCTTCTCTACATGGAGTATGTCCAATTCAATTCCATCTTCCTGTTGTTATTTCAAGATTGATTAGACAGCTATCAGTGAGAGAACGAAAGTCAGCATTGAAGACTGCATTGAAGACGACTGATTTTGTGTACCGAGATGAGTCAGGTCTTAGATCCATATAGGAGGGCCGATTTTTCACTGGTATTGAAAATTTTAAGTTTTGTTTTTAGTGATTGGGTGCGAATTCGCCCCAGTCCGCTTAGCTTGTGAAACGCAGCTCGTGCTTTACAAATACATCTGCAGCTGCGCCACCATAATTTATGGTTTGGCTACCGAAGTAGGGGAACTTATGCAAATCTTCGATAATGATGGCTTTTTCCTTAGTGGTTAGCTCAAGTGGAAATGAGTTTGTTGTTTGTATTCTTATAAGCTTAGTTTTTGTGGAATTTATTTTAAGACCGACTGAGCGTGGTTTTTTTTTCTAGTTGGCGAATTTTTGCAGTGGCGTGAGTCATGAAGCAAATGTCGCCAGCGTAATTTAGATCACTAAGTTTCTGGTTTAGGAGCTAGTCAGTTGGTTCAAAACCCACAACCAATGACAAAAATTGTCAAAAATCCATCACAACCGAATGAATTCGTGTGTAACTGCCATTCAGTAGAGCTTGGATTCGAATCCCCGGACATGAAACATCAAATGCCTCCCATGAAAAGGCAATGGCAAACCTTCGAGTGCATTAGGGCTTATAAAAACGATCTCCCGCTCGGAGGCGATATAAAACTGAGGTGGTATCTCCACCACAAATGGGAAGAAGAACTGAGCCAATCTCCCAACAAAGGATGTTTGCGCGAAATATTTGAGTTAATTTGCGCGATTTGATCCACTTCAAAATATATCCGCCAGGGCAAACAGTAAGCGAATGGAAGCGAACTGAAGCATTTAAGGGAGAAAGATGCTCTCAGGAGATGGGAAGCAGCTTATAATTTCTTCACCACGATAATACACTGGCAGACACATGTCAACCTATACGCGTTTATTTTACGCTGATAAAGTTCCCCGAAGACCATATTCACATTACAATGTCTTGAGAATTCTTTCAATTTCCAAGCGTTCATAAAGCGTTTTGAGTCGACTCAAGCAATAAGGAAGAATTGGCAAAAGGTGCTGAGTTTTTAAGTGTTAAAGTGTTTGAAGTGTGAAGATATGAAGATCGGCAAAAGCATGCTAATATTTGTATTAGTTACCACGGAGGCTACTTTTAGCGCGTATTTAGTTTTATTGAAAAATCCATGGTACTTTTCGAACAGAATATTTAATATAACTTTAAGTCACATCTACTAGTTTGTGACTTATACTGTTTTAGTGCCCTCAAAATATTTGGTTTTTGTTTTTTGTTATTTTTTAAGCTCAAGAAGGAATTAACATTAAAAGAGAAACTAAATTTTTCTCGACTTCAATTGGAAGTCATCTGCAGGAATTTTGGCTGTGACTGACAGTTCAAAAATCGCTGAAATATAAAAGCACAAAATAAAAACACATCCCTAATGTATAATTTTCTTTACTTATACTCCTTTAAAGCTTTGAATCTATTTTACTATTCACTCCTAAATGACAACGAAACCAATTTTCGTACAATGGCCTTTGCAAATTTTGCTGATACAGACCGAATGATTGACAAGTCGCCAATTCAGTGGCTTTGTGTCAATGGATTTTTTTTTTAATTTTTATATTTTATTTTTTTACAGATAAATATATATTCTGTAAAATACTTTATTTTTTTCTTACAAAATACATGTATCTGCAATGGCAACGCTTTCAAAAGTTGGCAGCGCTTTTGGGCAACGCAACCAAGTATGAAAAAAATATATAAATACTGTAAAATGAAAAACAAAAAAAAGGCTTGAATTCGGTATTATCCTTTTGCATTTGAAGAAGCTATTCTTGCTTTGGGTCCACATTCAAAACATGCACGTCTACTGTTGCTCTATTCAAGCACGTTGCCTACAGAAACTTAAATGGTTTCAGAATGTATATTCTTATATTTGCGCAGTGTTGGAAACCTGATCTATAGTTTCATTGAGGATACTGGCACCAATTTTTCACTGATCGAAATGCAGTATATATAAAATTATAAGCTCCTAGACTTATTAGACTGCAGATATGTAAGTCGCGCTAATTTCAACAAAATTTTTATGAAAGAACCACATATCGACAAGTTTAGACTATTTTTATTTTTATTTTTTTTATATCAGCTGTATTTTATAAGTTCTTCCGAACTCGTTTCTTTAAATTACCCAGAAGTTTTCAATGAGGTTTTGATGTTGTTGTTGTTGTAGCAGTAACTTTGCCCTGTCAGTGTAGTGTAATCACCGGTCGTCTTCGTCTGGCTCATCTAACGGTAGGCCCAGGAAACTAGCTATTTCGACAGGTTGGGGCCAGAGGGAGAGGGGTGTTATATGAGTGGGTTTGATGGGGCATGTGAAAAGGTGGTTAGTGTCGTGCGGGGTGCCTTCACAGACAGAGAGTCACAGAGGTGACTTTACTGGGGAAAGGAGAGTTATCGGACGATAGGACTCCCCTTGGTTGGCGGGTTTCCCAAGTTTCAGTAGTGGGACCACTTCCCTGATTTCCACTTATCAAGAATGATGAGATTGGCCATAGACAAATCGAAGACCCTAGTGAGGTATTCTACTCCCAATGGACTCAGCTTTTTCAGCATCAGCATTTTTAATTCTTCAGGGCCAATGGCTTTAGATGGTTTCATATGGGTGATGGCCCCAGTTTGTGCAGCCGTCTGGTGGCAATACGTTTGGATTTGTCGGTCGGAGGATGCAGAATAAATTGCCGACTTAAGTAGCTCACGCATCTCTTTGGATCCGATGAAGTACAACCCTTGAAGGTGATATCCACCTTGTCGTTGTGCTTCGTCGGGTTCGACAGGGACCTTACGGTGGACCAGAGCTTGCTCACACCAGAGGTGAATTTGATGATACTCTTCCCATTTAGTCCGCTTATGTTGGGTCACCAGTTTGGATATCCGAATTGAGATCAGTTATGCGAGGATCCCAGGCATCGGCCTGGCGTAGGATATTGCGCTCGTTTGCCAGAACAGCTGATTCAGCTGAGAAATTGGGACGTATGTCCCGCATCCCTCCAGCGGGTATGAAGCGAGCCGCGGCGGGTGTGATCACCTTGCGGAATGCGCGCTCGCCTGCACGCACATCGGTGGGAGTGGGGAAAGCGGCGAAGATGTCTTCAGTAAACTCCACGAATCTGGCCCAATCAGGTTTTTTTAAGTTGATATATGGCCGGTGATCCGCAGAAACAAAGTCGGCAGGTTTCTCAATCGAGATGATAATGGGCAAGTGGTCTGATGCAAGCGAGAGCACGGGTCGCCAGGTTATGCTATTTATCAGACCTGCGCTAGCAATTGTGATGTCAGGCGAGCTGCTGCAATTGCCCACTACCCTAGTGGGGGCGTCGTCGTTTACAGTGGTGAATTTCGAATCGTCTATCTGCTCTGCCAATAGCTGGCTCCTACGATCATTCGGCAGGTTTGAATTCCAAAGATCGTGATGCGCATTAAAGTCACCTACTACTACCAATCGGTTTTCGCCCGTGATGAATGCACCAATATCAGGGTGATATCCTGCCGGGCAGCAGGTCCCTGCGGTCGATGTCTTCATCAATGAGACTGCACTGTATGGTGGACTATGAACGCTAAGCCCCCACCGTTGTCTCGCTCGCGATCCTTTCTGTGCACGTTGTAGCCGTCCCTGGTAATCAGGGAGGAGCCAGCGTGCAGTTTCGTTTCTTGGACCGCAGCTATCTTGATACCATGTCGACTCATGAAGTCGACTACCTCGTCTATCTTACTCGTCAGTCCGTTGCAGTTAAATTGTAACAGACTGAAACTCCTCGGGAGTATAGTCGTAACTCGGGGGGTGAGGGATGCGCGCTGTTGTCTGCGTTTGCCCTGCTGTGCGTTCCGCAAAAGTTGTTGTAGCCTGATATTGACGGGCGGCCGTGCCACAGGGGGCGGTTGCGGGTGCAGAGCTCTGCAGTAGGGGGCAACGTAGTCGCGTGTCCACTCACGGGTAGTGCGCAGGCCTGAGCACCTCCAAAAGTGGCACAAGCCATTGCAAGAATTGCACTCGACTGTTGTCAGGTTCCGAGGAACTCTGGTCTAACACACGGAACAGACTGTGCGGGGGGCCAAAAGCTGCTGGTAAGGTATGGTTAGTGGCGGTAGTGTGACATGCCGGCACTGAGGACGGTATCGCCGTTGAGGCAGGGGCCGCCTGATGGCGAGAGCAACACGTGACCACATACTTTGTTGAGCACTTCCTGTGTGTCTTAAGGCCTGGACAACCCTTGGTCGGGAAAAACACGAGTCATTCCGGTAACGTAGAACCGGCTGCCATGGGAATAATGAGGTTTTGATCGAGTGACTCGCTTGGCCAATCAATAACTTTAACATTATTTTGTAAAAACCAGTCAAGTACTAATATCGAGGAGTGTTTTGGGCCATTATCTTGCATAGAAAGCCATAGAAGTAGAATAGAAGAAAAGCATCCACAACGCATTATGTTGCCATTACCAGGCTTGACTGTTTTTTTTTTTTTTGTAAACCGCAGTGGGTACTCTTGTGCTTGAGGACGTCTGATATTTTCGTCAGCACCATTTCCAAATAAATTTATTTTTGTTTTATCGCTCCACTTTTTCATACCCTCTGGTCCACACCCAGACTTATGCTCTTGAGCAAAACTTTTTCTCTTCCTTAAATTTGCTTGTGTCAACAGAGGAACTTTCCGAGCTACGAGTATTCTGCCTTGTAGGTTCATGTTGTACAATCGACGCCTTGCAGTTCTCGCTAATACTACCATGTTGATTTCAGCTGCAATGGCCTTTGATGACTTAAATGAATCCTTTTTGGTAAGAGTTACAATTAAATTATCAGGAGTGGAAGTCATTTTCTTCTTGTCACCACGTCGTTTCTTAATTTTTTGGACTTAAGGACATTAATAACAAAATGCAGCAATAAGAACAGCGATAGATAAAGGCATTGTACATATTTTAATAACCATATCTGTATATAAGTTGAATAAAAGAAAGAATAAGAATTCGATTTCAATAGCGATTGATGCGTTGAAAGCTCAGTGATAGTTATTTTTGAGATTTTATTGAACTCAGTCAGAGTTCTAACGATCGGTGAAACAGCAAAATACGAGGGCGTTTGAAAAGTCATGACAGATCAACTCATACTTTCCACAAGTATAACTGTAAACAATCCCCAAATTTTGGGTGTAACCTTCAACAGTTTGCTCTCCTTCTCTGCGTACTCACCCGCAATTGCCACTTAAGTCCAAAACAGCAACAAGGTCTTCAAATCGCTTGCCGGCAACACAAAGACAAAGAATTGTTGCTATCGACATTTAAGGCAATTGGCCGGCCAGTTCTAAACTATGATACGCCTGTCTGGTCGCCTAGAATCAGTGACACGTTGTGGATAAAGCTTCAGCCATGCCAAAACACTGCCATTCGGACAGCGACGGGTTGCCTCCTGACGTCCCCAACACAACACAAATGTTACCTGTGAAGGAGCATAACAAACTGCTCAGCAAGTAGTTCCTGCTAGGGTCCTATCGCAGGTTTCACCCTTATAGACACCTGCTTGGGCCAGAGCCGCCTCCCAGGCAAGTCAGGAGACACCTACTAAACTACGCCTACGAGATCCAGGACAAAACTAACAGACAACAGTGTTTAGACAGACATTAAACGACATTTACCGGGAGACTGTTACCACCTTCATAAGCTCCCGTCCACCGAATGCTGCAATCGGAGTCCAACCACTACCTATAAAAGTTGAAAAGCTCCAGCTTCCCCGTGAGACCCGCGTAACACTGGCACAATTACGTTCTGGATATTGTAGCAGGTTAAACTCCTACTTATCCAGAATTGACCCGTCATACAAAACATATGTCCGGCATGTGAAGGCACCCCGAACGACGCTAACGACCTTTGCACACGCCCTTTAAACCCTACTCATCTAACACCCTTCTCCCTCTGGACCCAACCTGTCGAAACAGTTTCCTGGGCCTACCTTTAGAGGAGCCAAACGAAAACGACCGGTGATTACGCTACACTGACGGGGCATGCATTACTGCTACAACAATAACAACGAGGATAACTGGTTACCAGTTCATCTATTTATTCATTTACAGACGGAGAATTATAATACAATTATTCTTACACGTAAAAAAGGAGCACTGGCTGCCAGGACCTTTGGCTCGCTGATGTAGAAGTAACAGATAGTTAGCTTAAAGGTCTTACATATAAAAGGAGACTAGAAAACTTAATTAATTAAGACTATGGTAAAGATATAGTAATTCTGTTAGAGGAGCAAACATCAAATCAATTTTTTCAATCCTGATTTAATTAGAAATTCTGACATGTTTCATATATTTTCTGAGGAAGTAGTTCTTAACAGTGTAGTAGGTCTTTGATTTCGGAAGATACTTTTCCTGATTTGTTCAAAATGTGGGCAGTCGTCGAGTAGGTGGCAGATCGTTAAAGATGGTGAGTGACAGTTTTGGCAGCATGGACGGCTGGAACCATTGAAAACTTATGAATTATTGGCGATTGTGTGCCCTAGACGAAGGCGGACAAATTATTTGATATCGTTGCAACGGCAATTTAGTGGGTAGTTTGGTGTTATCCTGTTTGGATTATTTACGATATTATGATGGGATTTTGACCATTTGTGTATTATAGTGCCTCTGATGTATAAATTTGTATACGTATTTTTTCGTTGGGGATTTAGGCATAGCACGGATGCTTAGAGCCGTGTGGTAAGCTGAGTAAATAAGTTTTATGTTGCTTTTCGCACAGTTACCATAAATGGGAAGGTCATAGTCTATCTTCGAAAATATGAGTGCCGTGGTTACATTTATTAGCGTTGAAGAGTTAATTAAACAGTGCTTAGACGACAAATATTTGATAATATTAAGCCTAGCCGCCAGTTGTTTCCTTAAATAAAACAGTTCATCTATTTTCAAGCAATTTCACATCGCTAAGCTTACAACGAACTCTATAAGCAGGTAAAGGATCTGAAAAACTAAGTGACTGACGAGCAATAAACCAAAAATGTACGTTGTAGACTTAAAATCCTATTAGCATGGAAACTATGAACCGGATTCCCTATTATCAAGCGTCCTCAAGTTTTGTGCGAACTCGGACATTATATAGTATTTTCCTAGCATGGCATTCTTACATATTGATAATTATTTAAAAATAAGTGTATTTTGCATGATACAACATATCGACATGATGTGTACATATATCGAAACTCATAGCACCACTCGCCTTGCCAACCAGACATTTAATAAGCTTCTGCCTACTCTCTTACTTTAAACAGCGAGCGCAAGTGTGGTGGTATAACAACAGCAGAGTACCCGTTAAAGGGACGTGGATGTATTGTATTGCGATTCCCCTAAATAGGTCCTTTTAAGTTAATTGCTTGTAAGATAAAATACTTCTACTTAGTGGTGCGTTAAAAAGGTCTATTATTATGCTATGACAAAGAAAAAAATATTTCTTCACGCTTAATTAGTTTCAGAAAGTTGCACTTATGTTGCATAGCACAAAGAACGTTTTCTTTTGTTTCGCTTTTTTGTTCTTTTCGCTGAATCTTTAACGAATGTCTACATCACACTGGTGTATTAGAATTTTTCAAATACCAAGACAGCATTTTAGGCACGCAGCCAAGCAAAGTGTAAAAATTACATTCTAATTAAAAATCAAGCAGTTTTTGTAAATATGGAAATGAAAAATTTGATGAAATGAAAAATTGTATCATTTTTTCTTTCCCAGGATTTTTGTGCACCGTAAATTATGAAGAAAGTACGACACTGAAACTCCACAAGTGAAAGTGAAGTTATTTTACCATTCTTCTTGTTTTTCGATACAGATACGATTCAAACATTGGAGAATTAAGTATGAAAATAGGAAATACACTGCATTATATATGTTTAACAATTTATTTGTTTCTTATTTAATTTTTAAGGAAATATAGGCACACTTTATACAAATTCAAAAAAAAATTCAACAAATTTTCATCAAAATTTTATATTTTTTCATCTAAATCTTTAGAAGAACTTGGAGTATATAGAACTTGTTAGTATTATGAGCGGTGTAACCCTGTCGAAATTTTCATTGTATACCGAATTTAGAGTCGAATGCGATTTTGCTTTCGATTGTGTAGCGTATTGTGGGAAAATTTGTTAAAATGTAAGTTTTTTTGCGATTATTTATTGTTTTATAGTAACCAAATAATAAACAAATACTAAAAAAAATTTTGTTAATTTTATGCAGGTCGAAAGTCGTGAGTACCAAACAGCAATTAGAAAGGCTGGTTGCATTATTGGAAGAGAATCCACAATTCGTAAAAGGTATTTGCACCAAAGTTCAAGCAGCAAAAAAATGGGAGGAGTTTACAACGGATCTGAATTGCTTGGAACCACCAGTTAGAACGGCAGCAAAATGGATTAAGGCTAATAAGGGTTTTTTTGTGATATTTGTAGAAATACATTTTTATTTTCCCTTGGCAGGTATGGGCTGGCATGAAGTCAAAAGCGACGAAAAACATGTCGCAAAACAAGGCTGAATTCCGAGCAACAGGTGGGGGCCCTAACAAACTTCAGGGATTTCCAAATACCGAAGAAAGTATAAACGGTTTACAGCAAATTGATGCCTGCATAAATCCGCCTGGGGTGGAATTTCGCCTAGATACAACTACCAGTGACAAGTTCTCAGTTTTGTCCCCGTCAAATCCCAGCCCAGAACTTTTGGTCCAAAACTCTGAATAAAGTGAAGCGGAATTAAATTTAAAGGTTCACGAGGAACTAGCAGGAAAAACGAGGACAAATAAAAAGTCTCAAAAAGCAGAGAGATTGAGGTTACTGCAGTTGCAGACTGATGGCCAAAAACGATTCTATGAAGAAATGATGGAAAAACTCATTTTCACAAAAAATACTCTTTTTAACTTTTAAAAATGTTGTTAACAAAGAATTTCAACACAATCGCTTTTTATCTTATTTTGATTTGCTGTATCAGCTGAGAAAAAATGATCTATTGTAAATGCGTCAAGCGATCGAAATTCATAATAGTCCTATTCTTCAGCGAATGAGCACCATAATACCAGATGAAAATTCGTTCGATCAGCACTTTCGACTACAGTCGAAGATCGAATGTTGCTCATAATAAGAGCCAATAATTTTTGAAAATTTTTTCCCTAACAGTATTGGAGGTTTTCTTCCTCACAAAAAGAATGTAAAACATTCATCATATGTTAGCAAAATGCACAAGGCAGTCAGAAACCCACGCGCAATTTCGAGCCTCCCACCTCTTTACTTTACTGTCTATCAGATAGCAGCTGTCGCTGTCACGCGCTTAAGAGAAATATCACAGTGGAGTCATGAAACCAAAGAGCACTGAAAAATGTAAAAATGGTCAACCCTTTCTGAAGCAGCACACATTGCTGTGCTCTTACTTCCGTTCCCGAAAGCAATTTGGAAATAAAAATTCAAAGCAGAGAATAGTGGCGTGTACACTACTCTCCACCTACTCTTACATCGCGGAAAATGGTGATATCTACTTATAAAGCTGATCCTAATCCGATTACCAGTAGCAGCATTTTCCGGGTAAGTTATCAGCCATTATGAAGCATGTAGAATAATTCGGAGAAGAACTTATCTCCGTTTCTTGATTGGCGCTATAACCGCTTAAGCGATTTTGGCTGAGTTTAACAAAGCGCGCCAGGTGGTTCTTGCTCGTGCCAACCGGTGCCAATTGGACACACCAAATGAAGCCAAGCTCTTCTTCACCTGATCTTTCTAACGCAGAAGAAACCGGAGCGTTTGTATCCAATCGGGCGACATGACTCAGCCAACGGAACTCCTGGCTGCGCTATATCCATGTACCATTTCCTACGATACTCGCCGTCGCCAACATGCAAAGGTCCATAAATTTTCCGCAGAATCTTTCTCTCAAACCTGCCAGGAGACGCTTTATCGGATGTTGTCATCGTCCAAGTTTGTGCGCCCCACGATAGGACGGGCATGATGAGAGTCTTGCATAGTGTTAGTTCGAGAGATGACTTTACTACTTAGTAAGCTACTTAGTCCAAAGTAGCACTCTCCGTCAACTCTCCATTGTATTTCTACGTCCACATTGTTATTGGTGTTAATTCTGGTTTCTAGGTAAACAAAGTCTTTTACAAACCCAAAATCAAAGCTATCAACAGTGGCGTGAGTGTCGATACGCGAGTGCGACGACTGTTTGCTTGATGACAGGAGATACTTTGTTTTGTCCTCCTTCATTACCAGACCCATTCGCATTGCTTCTTTAGCCAGTTTGAAAAAGGCAGACCTAACAGCCAGGTTGTTAAGGCCGATGATGTCAATATCGTTCTTTTCCGGCATCTGGTTAAAGAAGTCACACGCGAGTCACCCAGTCTAAAACCTTATTTGGTATCAAACGGTTCGAAGAGGCCCTTCCCCTTTCTAATGGTGAAAGGACAACGTCATCTTGCATAACCTTATTAGTTTCATGGGTTTTTTTCCAAGACTTGGCGTGTTGTGAATATCTGATCGATTGTAAATTTTCCAGGTCTAAAGCCACACTGATAAGATCCAATCAGTTAGTTGATGTTGGGCTTCAGAAGTTCATGAAGAAGTAATTCCATACTTAATGAGAGTTGCACCATAACTAGAGTTCTAAACTTTGCTACTTTTAATTATAAACTTGAGAAAAACTGCTAGCGATCTGTGCACGGAATGGTCAAGCACAAGAGAATCCGCCGTAATTGAAACAAGGGTCTTGGGGATAAAAGCGAAAATGCCTGGTAGCTGAATTTGCAGGTCAGGTAGAGCGAAAAAAACTTTGTTCCGTTTCAGTTTTGTTTTAGTTAGTAAGTAAATAAAAGATGGGAAAGCAGCGCAGTGTTCAAGACAGACGAGGTCAAAACTGGATACGGGATTTCAGCTCTCAAAAAAGAACGATGTACTATATCTGCTGTCATCGGAGTTCTCATTGGGCGCTTGATTTAATAGGCAAGCATGTGGAAATGCTGAGCGTAACTTTTCGAAGGTGCTACGTATAAAAGTTGAGGAGGAAGAAACGATCTCTCATCTCCTCTATAAGATGAAGACGCACTCTGCGGAAACAGGCTTAGGCATCTCGCGCCTGCATTTTCAACCACTCTGACTACTTGAAGGGACTAATAAGATACTTCAGGGAATTTGGAGGTTTCAATGTTGAATACGATGGGTGCCTTTTATATGTCGGGATTTGGCAACCCTGGTGTTGCAATTTGGCAACTGACAGCTGTATCGCAAAGTTTGACATTTTTTGGCTTTTACGTACTCAGAACGTGTTGAAATACCAGCGCTATTTGTGTTGTTTACAGTAACTTAAAACATTCACCTCGGTCCAAGAATGGAATTAAATCGTGAACATTTTCGTGCGATTATTTTTTACAACTTTCGACGTGGATTAACTCAGCAACATTGCATGGATGAGCTTAATTCATTTTTTGGCGATGAAGCTCCATCAAGGACCAGTGTTTATCGATGGTATGGTGAATTCAATCGTGGTCGTAGTTCACTCCAAGACGAATTTCGTGAAGGTCGTCCAAAATCAGTTGTTGTTCCGAAAACCATTGATGCTGTGCGCGAACTGATATTGCAAGATCGTCATGTGACTTAACGTGAGATTGAGACAATCTTAGGCATTAGTGGGACCAGCATACATTCAATATTGCATAAACATTTCACTGTCAAAAAATGTGTTCGCGTTGGATCCCACAATTTATCAATCGCTCAAAAACGCTCGTGTCGATTGGTCCAGGAAATGCTCAAAAATACCATCGCGGGCTTCGAAACACGTCTATGACATCGTGACAGGTGATGAATCGTGGATTATGCGTATGAGCCGAAAGTAAACAGCAGTCGACTGCATGGGTGTTTCAAGATGTGTCAAATCCAAGCAAATGGTCGCCTGTTTTTCGGAAAAACTGGACATGTCGCAACCGTACCACTAGAACAATGCAGAACAGATTCTGAGTGGTACACAACAATTTGTTTACCAGTTGTCTTCAGAAATTGGAAACCAATCGCAAAGACGGATCACTCTTCACCAGGACAGTGCGAGCTCTCACATCGGCTCAAACAACTGCATTCTTGAGCACCAAAACATCGAATTAATGGGTCATCCGCCGTATAGTCCTGACTTGGCACCGAATGACTTCTTTTTAATCCCGTACGTAAAAAACAAACTGAGAGGTCAACGTTTTTCGACACCTGAAGAAGCGGTTGCGGCATTCAGAATGCATGTTTTGGAGGTACCTCATTCAGAGTGGCAAAAGTGCTTCGACAATTGGTTCAAACGCATGCAAAAGTGTATAGATCTTCATGGAGAATATTTTGAAAACCAATAAAGTGATTTTCGATAATTAAAATTTGTTTTTGTTCTCTAATCCCGACATATACAAGGGCACCCCTCGCAGTAAGTCCAAATGTTGTATCATAAAGCGCCCCCATCTTTGGTCTAAGTGTGCGGCTGAATACAGTATCTGTCATTTTAAATTCCCCTCACCAAAAGCAGCTCGTCTAATCCAATCGAGTCTAGTATATGCTTTCAAACAACCATCTTCTTTAACGCTCACATTTTCTTAGGCGAAAAGCATTCCTTTTCATCCAAAGTATGAATATGACAACATTTCAACATTCCACTCGCACTCTACACTCCACACCACCACCACCACCCTTCTGTTCAAAAAGAAGACGTGACGTGGCAAATTTAAGGCAATCAATAAAAAATCGAGTGCTTAATTGAAAATGGCAATAACAGCAACAAATAAAACGAAAGCTAGCTAAGAAAAAACTTGTTGTCACTTCAGCAGCAACAACAATGTTTTAATCGAATAAAAGCAGTACTCAAGTGATGGATAATCTCGACCTTTTTCCATTCTACGAGCACCTCTTCACCATACACTTCCACAGCCACTTTTCAATTGCTCGCTGCTCACTGTCAGATTTAATTGAAATTTTTAACATTTTTCTTTTTCGGCATTTTCTGTATTTCCTGCCTCTTCAAACAACTTTATTTCTCAGCCTCGCTTTTGCTCGTTTCACTCGTTTTGTTGCTGTTGCTCATTCTTTTGTTGTAGCTGTTGTAGCTGTTATTGCCGCTGCCAATATTGAACCCTGCGCCTAATTGGCAATTTAAAATACCACCACCTCTACCGCCGCTTGCATAAATGGCAGGCTATCAATGTGGCATGAAAAACACAAGCTGCAAGCACAGATGAGAACCAAGTAATAAATTGTTGGGCATTGAGAACTTAGTTAAAAGGTGGAAATTGCTGGAACGAAATTGTAGGCGCAATTTTATTTTTCACGCGATTTAATTTCTAATATGAATTTGGCGAAAATTGATTCTGATTTAGAAATTTGCATTTACTTTGGTCTAGACGGGGTTAATGTGCTTCATTTTGGTAAATTATGGCATTATCCAGCACATGCATACCTACATACATCCATAGATTGTGGCACGTGGTGTGCAAGGTGCGAATTTATCGTAGCCTGGAAATATTTCATTTTTCCTCATTTTTTATAAGAACTTGATTATATTTAATTGGATTTAATGGCGTGAAGTAGAAAGTTAATCACGGTCTAATAAATTACATTAGCCATGGGGATTTTCTGGGAAATATGACTAGATGAGTATAAGTAAATACATAAGCTCCCAAGGCCACATAATACCACACATAAAAAAACACAAAACAATGGATTGTGGCCTGTTAGAATTAGAAGCATCTCACTAGCACTAGAACAGGGTATTGTAGATTGAATTATTCTATGATGGTAGGCTTCCTAAATTGCCGCTATCTCATAAGCCCCCCCCCCCCATCTACATAGAAATTTGTCTGGCTTAATGTACTTGAAATAGGTATATGAAGGCTATTTCGTCATTTGGTGTCTTTAACTTATTATTAAAATTATATTTTTTAGATAGGTGGCAGCACTATCCAAAAACATTTCTTACACAAATGCCGCGTTTGATACCAACATTGTCTTAGACTTTTAATTATCATATTCTTACTATACTTGTTAATATTAATTATTCAGAAATGTGGCAACCCTATTTAAAAATAGTTTGAAGTTAACGAGTTACTAATATTCTATTTGACTTTGAACAATCATATTCTTACAAGTATAGTTAATATTAATATTTAGAAATGATGTGGTAGATGTGGCAACCCTACTTAAGAATAGTTTTAAGTTATTGAGTTACCTGTTAGAACTAGAAGCATCTCAGAAATTTGAACAGGGTATTGTAGATTGAATTATTCTATGACAATAGGCTTCCTAAATTACCTACATACATATATCTCATAAGAGAAAGACCCCCACTCCTCATAGAAATATTTCTGGCTTATTGTACTTGTAAATATATGAAGGCTATTTCGGCATTTGGTGTCTTTAGCTTATTCTTAAAATTATATTTTTTAGACAGGTGGCAGCACTATCCAAAAATATTTCTTACATAAATAACTTGATTGATACCAATATTGTTATTGTAATGAGTTACCAATATTGTACTAAACTTCCAACTATCATATCCTTACAAGTGTAGTTAATATTAATTATTTAGAAATGTGGCAACCCTATTTAAAAATAGTTTGAAGTTAATGAGTTACCAATATTCTACTATACAGTAGGTTCTGTTTTTATGCGGCTTTTTTTTTATGCGGTTTTGAAATAGTGCGGTTTTTTTTTAAATTACAAAATGCATGTCGACCTATCGGGAATTGTACATATAAACAAGATTCTAAACCAGCTAAGCAAAAACTCATCACAGATTACATCAGAAATGCTAACCCTACAAGTATGGAAGATATATAAAGATATAATTTTCAAAGATACAATATTTTGTTTATGCAATTTTATTTAATTATTTCAGATTCATGCGGTCTATGGAACGTATCTATAGTAATAATATGGGACTAGTGCCCTTTTTTATGCGATTATTTCAGATTTATGCGGTTTTAGCATTTGAAACGTATCTATAGTTTTACTATAGAACTAGTAGCTTTTTTTATGCTGTTTTTTTTATGCTGTTTCTTGCGGAACGTATCTACCGCATAAAAACAGAACCTACTGTACTTTGAATTTTCATGTTCTGAGAAGTTAAGTTAATATTAATTATTTAGAAATGTGGCAACCCTATTTAAGAATATTTCAAAGTTAATAGATTACCAATTTTGTGCTAGACTTTTAATTATCAGATTTAAAAAGTAGAGTTAATATTAATTATTTAGAAATACGGCAACCCTTTATAAAAATATTTCTTTATTAAATTCCCTTTAAATAACATTATTAATTTAATTTTTGTTTTTGATTTTCATAATTTAATATTTTAATTGGCTGGCATTTTTTATAAATTAACTTTATTAAATATGTAGCAACCCTATCAAAGAACGACTACCGTTACAATTTCTTACACGATACCAATACCTTTTCATACCAATATTATATTATATTATAATTTGTAAATATTTAATTATTTTATATAATTTTTTATATTTATTTTATTTTATTTATTAAATAGTAGCATCTCTAGATACAGTTAGTTTGATATCCTTAAAATAATATCTTTATTAATTTCCACTTTTAGCTCATACATATTTGGTTTTATTTTTGTACATTTGGCAACCCTAGTCAAATATATAACTACTTTAAAGGTTCCTTACACGATTTACGTTTGATGTCATTATTGTACTTGATTTCTTAACTACCATATACCCATAAGTAGCCTTAATATTATTTTTTAAAGGTGGTAATCCTATTTAAAATATTTCTTTATTAAAGTACTATTAAAATCCCAATTAAGTTTTTTTCGTTTCGTTATATTTTAATTGACTAACAATTTTTACTATTTTTCTTAAATAGGTGGTAATCCTGTTCAAAAATATAACTTGATTACAGGTTTTTTATGCGACTTCCATAAATAATATTGGATTCTAAGTTTTAACTACAGTTTTAGTTAATTTTAATTTTGCAAATAGATGGCTACTCTATTACTACTATTAGTTTGATATTTATGTATTGTACATACGATAATTTGCAACCATAATAAAAAATACATATGTATATTAGGGCGGGTCGATTTAAAAATCGCTCATTGCTCTGTGAAAATCGTATTCTAGGGATCAAAATAAGAAACTTTGCCGAAGGAAGCATACCTCTAAAACGAATTCTGATGTCCCCCAATTCGGGTCGAACGAAAAATCCCACTTTGACCCATTTAGAGTGGTCCAATCGAGTCCAAATGTATGACCGCCCCCACTAACTTTGGACGGCCGATCCACCCATGCCAGTGGCACACCCCCTGGAACTCCCCTGGGGGGTTCCCATACAATAATTTCAAAATATCACCATTTTTGGCCTTTACATGAGAAAAGAAACTAAAAAGTTCAACCCAAATTGGGGGACATCAGAATTCGTTTTAGAGGTATGATTCCTTCGGCAAAGTTTCTTATTTTGATCCCTAGAATATGATTTTCACAGAGCAATGGCCGATTTTTTTGCCTCCCCACAAATCGACCCGGCCTAATGTATATATACCTTAAAAAGTTCTTAAACGGCTTTTATGTGGAACCATTATCAGACCATTATATTTAGCTACAGTATTTTATTAAATTTAATTTTTCCGATACACGGCTACTCTAGTTATCATTAGTTTAAAATTTATATATGTATATTTTGTTTTATGTTAATTAAGTTTTGTGTTTAACTCATTTTAGTCCATTTTCTTCCTCTTTAATTTTTAATAGGTGGCAACTCTATTCAAAAATATATCTAGCTTAGAGTTTTCCTCCATGACCGTCATTTGATACCAATACAGCATTCAATTTTTTAAAACTCGTACTCATACAAGTAAAGCTAATATAATTACATATTTATATAGGTGGCAATCCTATTTAAAAATATTTGTTTAATAAATTATTATTCAACACTATTAGTGAAGCTATTATATTGCAATAAGTTAATTGATTGTTCAGTTTTACTGATTCTATTCCGTTTTAATTTCTTAATAGGTGGCAGCTTTATTCGTAAACATGTCTAACTAATAGATTTTTTCCATGACTGTAATATGATAACAATACTCCGCTCGATTCTTTGAAAATCATATACAATTACATCCAGGTATAGCTAATATTACAATATGTTTTTGGAAACGCGGCAACCCTACTTAAAAATATTTCTTTATTAAATTAATATTCAGTCCCATTAAATAAGTTTTCGTGTTATAATATTTCAATTGACTTACAGTTTTCATTAATCTACTGTTTTTAACAAGTGGCAACCCTTTTAAAAATATGTCTACCGTAAAGACTTCTTCCACGGCTTTCATTTGAAGCCTACGTTGTATTAGAATTCTTAACTTTCGTGGTTAATTAATTTAAATTTTGCAGATGGCAACTCTAGATACATTCAGTATGATATCTATGTTAATTGAGTCACATATTTAGCGCATCTTATTCTTTATTTTTGTATTTTTTTAATAGATGGCAACCCTATTCAAAATGGTGTCTGTCGTAAAGCTAGACATTGCTCCACCACTATTTCTGCCCATTTCAAGCAGCAAAAGCTCTCTCACTTCTCTACTTTACAAACTCTGCCTCTCTCTCTCTCTCATATTCTTAGCCCACATAACAGATGTTAGGTCAACATCGATTTGTAACTTTTATTAAGGATCTATACCAATTTCACGCCTTTAATCATACACCCTCAGTACCTACTTCTTTAGCAACATGTTTCTAAACATTTCCACGACGCAACAAAACTGCACACTATCAAATGACCATTAAGGGATTTAAAAGACTTCTTTAAATTTGGCCGCCTGAAGCAACCTCAAAGGTATTAAATTGTAGAGAGCGATAAAAATCATTTGTGCCATATTATTTATTGCCAAAGAGGCAACGACATGCCACAAGTGCAGACAGTAGAAATTCATTTGTATGTATAGAGATTTTCAAGCTACTAAACGGATGGGTATAAAAATGTATGTATCAAATTTTGGCGAAAGAAAAAAAAACATTCATGCCTACTATACCTTATCGCACGCTGCATTCCACAGCTTCTACATAGGCACATACATATTTATGCAGGAACATCACTCGTCTGCCACACCCATTTCGCCACAACTACCGCATTTCGCAATTTCGCACGCAAACAACTCCACCCGAATTTCAGTTAACCATAAATTATGAGCATTCCATTGCGATTTATAACCGAAGAAGAAGCACGAAAAAAAACATACGAAAAACGAGTCTAAAGCGGAATGAAATCGTTCAATAGATATTGCAGCAACTGGCCAATGCGGACATACAAACACACAGATATTTATGTATGTATGTACGGCTGAGGCTGCTGATCTGCCAGTTAGAAGTTCGACCGTCAGTTGGGCTGTCTACGTAGCTTTTGCTGCAGACGCTGGCACATCACACATATATATCTACATACATATATCACATATTTTTTATGCGTAGCCCAATTGGCCAAACAGTAAAGAGCCCCCCAGTGTGGGTGTACGCGCACTGGAAGGGAAGCACAGAAATTGCGGATGTGCGGAGTAGTAGCATCAATTTTTAAATATGAGAAATTGCAACGCATCGTCTGATACTTCATATTTATGCTATCGCATAAATTCAGATTAGTTGCACTGGTAGGAAACACATGCTACAACAAATATAATGGCAACAACAACAACACCAATGAAGTCACTGATAGCAACATTATAACAACAACAGATACAAAATTAAATGGCCTGGCCACTGTAGCCACTGTTGTGAAGCGACCAGTCAATGACCATGAGGACATGTGCCAGCCAATGTACATGCAAGTTCGTGTGCTTAAGCATGTGCGAGCGTACGCAAATATGTTGCTTTAAAGTGTCCTCGCACTCACACTCACACCCACACACTCTCACTCTTCACAGACTAAATGGATGGCCACAAATTGCTGCAAAGTGCAAAAATCACAGATTGATGGCATTCAAAATTGAAATTTATTTCACTGTCTGATATGTCGCCGTAAAGTGAAGATTATGTGTAAGAGACGGGGAGATACTCGCTTACAAGTATACACTTACACATACACATATATGCCTGCAAATGAATGTGTGGCAAATAGGAAAGCTTTGCTGCTGACCATTTGGCCAGCTTACACCGTTGGGCAGCTCTTAAATCAGTACGAACACTAGTCGCCACTGCGTGGCTCAACTAATGGCCAATAATGATGATGACTCTGTGTAGATACCATATATACCATATGTATGTGTAGGTGTAGGTGTGTGAGTGTCGAATGTAGCAACATTTGACTAAAGAGACAAACGCTTTTAGCTGTCCACTTTGTGATTGTCAAAACTGACAAAAATTGCATTGCAAAGACTTGGACTTTTTTTTGCTTAAAATTTTATAGGATGCTAATGGCCTTGGCAGGTTTAAACGATATTACCAATGTGTGACATGAACTGCTCAATAGAGGATGATGAACGAGGTCTGGAAACGAGAATGGCTACACTAAATCTCTTTTACATAATCTAAGCCACTAATTGCTCGGAACAGGCCGAATTATTTGTGTTGAAGCAGGTCACACTTTGATAGTTCAGTTGCCAAGGATTCGCATGCAATTCTTAATCCGCTTATGCGACTTGATAGTTAAGTATGCGGATTTCTTGAAAACGAGCTCTAAGAAGGCTTTGAGTTTCTAAATCAATGGTTGGCAAAATCTGCTTGAGCAGGAAGTTTCTATGATCAAAAGGTTTTAAAAAAGTGGAGCACCACAACTTGGAAGAACTTTGCTCTTACGGTTTTTTCCTTTGGAATGTGTCCCAAAGAGTCCGAAGCATTATTTTGATATATAAAAACGTATTTACTTTTCGAAGTACCATCCATCGTTTGCAACCACATTTCCCCATTTTTCAGTTAGCGCACGACTTGCTTACCATTAGAACTCCTCGTCTTTCGAGGATCGTTTTTGTTTCAACATTTCATATAAGTGAAAACGATATTAGGCCAGAGGTTATGTTATAGAGCGAATCAAATGATAGTCTGATGATGCATCGCCTCGAGAGTGGTTCGGGTTGGTTACGACCTCCCATTTCAATGTTTCAAAATATGTCTTTACGCCTTTTGCAGCATGAGACTGATGAGGGTAGTAGAGTAGGTTGGGTGAGGTAAGAACTCCAGCTTCTGGGATTCAAAGTATGTTTTCACACATTGTGCAACATAAGGTCACGGGGGGTAGTAGGGTAGGCAGTGTGAATTAAGAACTCCCGCTTCAGTGAATTAAAGTACATTTCACACCTTTCAGAACACAAGACCGAGCGTTGACAGGTTGGAGAAAAACTTTGTTGCACTTCTCTTGATACTGTGGCTGCTTTTTGTGCAGTACTCGCCACAAATACATACCACACCGAATTCGTACCGGCAAATACAGCGAGTGACATTGGCCGTCGTATGCAAGACATATGTTTTTGTATGCATGTGATTTGCGACTATCAGGGGTGGTTTAACTACACTATCAGAAGATCCGATAGTACCAGAAAATAGAGTTGGCATCATGATGACTTCAGAGTATGAGTGGGATAAGATTTCGTCGACAATCAGCGATATGCAACATGCATTAAATCATGCAGCCGTCTACGAGGTCAGTGGCAGCTAAATAGACGATACTTAACAAGGAAACGGACTCTTAAGTCGACGTGAGACAAGTATAGTGGACAGACCCAATTGGGGTTGTTTCCTTCGGAAATAAACAAATCTGTGGGAGAATTAAAGTGAATAAAATAAAGTTAGCTGACGTACAGCCTAATGCTCAACCGCCTCCTGGCGATGTACTTAACGGTAGTACCGGGAGGGAAACGGAAAATTGGCGGTAGGAGGTTTCGTTCGCGTTAAAGTTTCATACAGACAAGATGCTTTCGTTGCTTCCTCCTCGTCAAAAAAAGACATTGGGCAGCGACATGGAAGTATTTTCTGGCTTTTCTCATGATTTTCTGCTTTTAAGGTTATCACAGTGGACTCATTGTTCGTCGCCAGTTAGGATGGGATGTAAACACTCTTACGTTTTAGTATTTGAAACAACTGTTCAAAAATGAAGAGTCTCTCGCCCTCAACTCGTACAGTAGCCCATGTGATTGCTGCTTAATAATTTCCATGGCTTTCAGACATTTCATTGTTTTCCACAGTGAACCTCCCTTACAGCGGATGATGTGCACGTTCTCGTGGTACCATGTCGCGCAATGAAAGCATGGCAAAAAATCGAGGCTTTTATCAAAATACCTGTTTTAGTCACAGTGACTACTCGTATATTGCCAAGCAGTCTACAAAACGCTCACTGACTAAATTAAGGACTTCCTTATATTCAAATCTGTATTATCTTAGTTCGAAGGACTTGATGTAGTAGCTCCACACTTCCTACGATAGGCGTATTTGGAAGTATATAATGTAAAAGCCCTGACAAGATGTCGTAACATTACGAAGCTTATCAAAGGCATCTAAAGAATAATATAGAAGATCAGATCACTTCAATAAACTAATAAATTGAACTGTCCAAAGATTCAGAGAGTGAAATTTCAGTTTACGATGAATGTAAAACAACAAGCCCTAAGGAGTATTTTCTAGCAATCACGGGTAATTTTTTTTGTATTAACTAAATTCACCGGCCTCGGTAGTCTAGCGTTAGTGCACTAGCCTGCCATCCCAGAGGTTGTGGGTTCGAATTCCACGATCCTCACACTTTTCCAAACTTTCCTACTTTCCTAGTTTCTATATAAAAAAAAAAACAAAAATATTAATAATAATAATTTCATTCCTCAACCCCAACAATCGTATCCTTCCAATCCTTACTCCCGCACAAAAATTCAGCGTATTACTTGCATTGTGGCTGCTAAAACAAGCAAAAAAACAAAGAAAAAGAAACACTTACACATTGCAACAGTGGCGCCAGCAAGAGGAAGCGGGCACTCGCCAAATTTAGCGAAGTCCTCAACCATCTGTGTGATCCTTCTGCCAGAAAAAAGTGACGCGCAGATGGCGCTTCAATCAGTAAGAAGGCGTTGTTCCTAAGCAACGACAGGTGGGCATTCCCACTATTTAGGACTGCTAGCGACAGGCTTATCACCTACCCTGGCAGAAATCAAAAACATATTAAAGAAACCAACGCAAAACTGAGTCTTGTCGAGGCCCTATGCTAGTGAGTGGAGTGAACAAGGAAAAAAAACATTCAAATTATAAATCTAAATATTTTTCGAAGAAGGGTAAAAAAATAGTTAAAACGCATAGTAAAATTTCACGTGGAATATTTTTATAGAACATTTTAACACATTAACTGTCTCAGAAAAGGCTCGTTGTGGGTCTCTTTTGATAGCTCTGAAAAAATGTTAATTTAAGAAAGGTTAAATTATTTTCAAAAATTATTTGTATGGTACAGTTTCACAAGGAATACCTTTTCTAAACATTTAAACCCATCACCCTTCGCAAGCTGTTTGATGTAAACTTTGTTTTTGTTACATCTAAAAAAACTTATTTAAGAGGCCACTAGAAGTTAAAATATTTTCGAAAATTAAATATGTGGTAGAATTTCACGAATAATATAATATTTTTTCTAAACATTTAAGCCCATTAATTTCCTCACAAAAAGCTGTTTTGATCCCTATTTTGACAAACTAGGAAAACTTTTTAATTAAGAGGTCACTAGAGGGTTAAAATACTTTCGCAAATTATATGCATAGTAGAAATTTAAGAGGAATACTTTAAGAAAAATAGTTAAGCCCATTAACAAAAAGCTTGTTTTGGTCCCTTTCTCGAAAAGTCAGGAAACAATTTTAGTTAATAGGTCGCTAGAGAGTTAAAATATTTTCCAAAATTACATGTATTTCACATAATTTCAGAAAGAAAATTTTTGTAGAACATTTTAACCCACTAACTTCTTCACAAAATAGCTTGTTTGTGCTCTTTTCTTGTAAAATCTAAAGAAAATTTATTTGAAGGGTCTACTAGAAGGTTAAAATATTTTTCAAAATTATATGTGTGGTAGAATATTAAGAAGAATATTTTTATTAAATATCTTAGCCCTCTAAATTCTTCACAGAAAGATTGATTGGATCCTTTTTTGACAAATCAGGAAAATATGCTAGTTAAGAGGTCGCTAGAGGGTTAAAAAAATTAAAAAAATTACATGTGTTTCGCAGAATTTCCGACCGAATATTTTTAGTTATAGAAAATTTTAGCACATTAACTTCTTCAGAAAAAGCTTGTTTTTATCCCTTTTTCGAAAAGTCAGGAAACAATTTTAGTTAATAGGTCACTAAAGGGTTAAAATATTTTCAAAAATTCCATGTGCATAGTAGAATTTCAGAAGGAATATTTTTGTAAGGCATTTAAAACCATTATTTGCTTCATCAAAGGGCGTTTTTAACATTTTTTGATAAGTAAACAAAAAATTGTTTAAGAGGTCGCTAAAGGGTTACAAAGTATTCCAGAAAATGATTGCCCAAAAAATTTCACTTATAGTTTTTTCAGACAAAATTTGTATTCGAAGACATAGAAGCCTGTAGAAAGTAAAATAACGCATGATTCTCCTAAAAATATGCAACATTTATGTAGGCATTCCTTCATTAGCGTTTACGTTGCAAATGCGCACAGCTGCAGCTGTAGCACCATGTAATAGATCAATTTTCCACGGAGCGAATAGATGATCACATCTCTCTTCTCTAAAAAAATACAACCGCAAAACATTTATAGTCAGATTAACACAGCGCACACAGGTCAACGCAGCAAATGAATGTAGCCGGTGATATACAAGCTGAGGTGAGTCTCACTAACCGCTCCTTTTTCACTCATACCATATCTCTCACACACACTCAAACCATATCTCTCTCATACAGCATAGTTTTAGGCGCTTAATAGCCTTCATAGCAGTTTCAGTATTTTGAAATTCCACTCGAAATAGCGAATGGAATTTGTATAAATTAAACAACAACAGAAAGGTAGCGCTTTGCGAAATAGCCAGTTTTATTATAAGCTTTCATTTTAATTAAAAACGACTAGTGGATTTGTTACTCTCTTCCACTTTTCTATTTTCTATTTTTCTTTTTTGTTTTTAACACACACAAAAACTACCAACAAATACAACAATTCATAGTGACTACTGCAGATGCACAAGTACTCGAATGGTAAATTAGTTGAGCAACGCTATCATATTTTCCATTTAAATGAATCGCGCACATACACACGCAGTTTATGGAAAGTGGTTAAAATGTTCAAAAGCAACAAAAATATGGTACGTATTTGTGGATGAACCAAAAAAAGAAGGCAAAGCGGGCAAAAAATACTGCACGTGCGAACCAAAATTGGTAGGATTTACGGATTGGCAGTCATGTCATTGCTTGGCTGGCAAAGGGCAGGCAGACCATCAGTTCAGCTGCTGGCTCACTACGACTACCATAAATACTTTCAACTCAACAAATTCCAAAATGAAAAGCTTCAGCGCATCCTGACCACGCTCTGCCATAACTGATAGCTGACTGCTGCTTGTTGTTTGGTTTTATATCGCGAAATATGGAAAATTCGACTGGGCGATGGCGTACACGTTGAGCCAATGGAAAAACATTAAGTCAAGCGGATTAGGAAAGTAATAGCTTAGCAAAACGCGCAGCAGCAACTTCAAACAGCTGCAGCTACTGCCGGGAGTAGTAATAGTTTTTCAGATTTTTTATTTTTATTTTTTATTACAAAAAAAAAACCTTTGAAAAGATTTATTTGCTACTGAAAATGGAGATGAATGTATGTTTGTATGTTTTGGAAATGTGAGGCTTTGAGTGCTAGTTATTTTAAGCGACTTTAGGGAGAGAGTTTACCGATCGGTGTAATAAATTTTCAACTTTTTTCACTATTGCATGACTGGCGTTCTATAATACTTGCTCAGACGAGGAACGTTTGATATACCATATTCCTCGCCTGTAAATATGCAGTAATTTATCTGTTAAAGTCTACAGAACATTCTATTATTTCTAGAATTTCAGAGCTAATATTTCTTTTAGACTGATTAATGAAAAATATAGAGAAACTAAAAGCTTTTTCTTATTCCTAATAGTCTTGCTTTGCATCAGACCTGTGAAATTTTCGTGTTCTTTTCGCAGCATATTCTCAAAATGTTGGACTTTGAGAGGGCAAAAGTTAAAGCTTTTCTTCGCTATACAAAAAAGTGAAGTTGAGCGTGATTTAAGTTAAAAGTGATTTCAATTCATCGTTGTCAAAATAGTTGTGCGAAAATTTAAATTTTTACAAAAAGCATAAAAAGAAAAAACATGGAAGTAAATCATGCAATAAATAATTTGTGGGTTGAATTTGTGTCGTACTTTTCTCATTGGATATATGAACGATTCCTTATCTAGTGATCAAAGTCTTTCGGACGAGACATTAAATTTTTCTGAAAATTGGTTTGTAATTCATAATTCATTCATAATTTTCGGCAAAACCAAAAATTTTAAAAAAATTTAAGAAAAACGCACCCACTCAGATTTTTTTCTTATTTTTGTCAGTAATAGCTGAGGCTATGCTCGCTGTATGCATTTCAACATAATTCGAAAAGTTAATGGAATCCCGCCATAACACTGAGAATAGTCTTAGCTATTAATGAAAAAAAGTAAGAAAACAAATGAGAATAAACCTTTTTTTTTAAACTTAAAAAAAAAAACATTTTTACAAAACTAAGTGAAAAACTTGTTGAGATGAAAGTTTTTCACAAATGCCAAAACAGCAGTTTTTTCCGAAAATTTTTTTGAGAAAAAAAATTTTTTTACAAAAATCAGTAAGAAAAAAATTTTAGGGCGATGTTTTTCACAAATGCCAAAAAAATTTGTTTTTATTAGAAAATTAAAAAAAAAATTAAATTTTTTACAAAAAACTGTAAGAATAAATTTGAGTAGGGATGTTTTTCAAAAATGGGGAAGTTTTCCACATATGACAAAATAACAATTTTTTCCGAAAAATTTTGAAGAAAAGAAATTTTTATAAAAAGAGATAAGAAAAAATGTGTGGAGGAGGTTTTTTCACAAATGACAAAAAACATTTTTTTTCTGAAAAATTTTGAAGAAAATAAACTTTGAAGAAAATAAAACTTTAAAAAAAAAATCAGTAAGAAAAATTTCTGGGGGGTGTTTTTCACAATTGGCAAAAAAATATGTTTTTCGAAAATTAAAAACAAACTAAAATTTTTTACAAAAAACTGTAAAAGAAATTTTTTGCGCTATGTTTTTCACAAATGAAAAAGAAAACAGTTTTTTTTCTGAAAAACTTTGAAGAAAAAAAATTTTTTTACAAAAATCAGTAAAAAAAGATAGAGGGCGATGTTCTTCACAAATGGCAAGAAAAAGGATTTTTTTGGAAAATTAAAAAAAAAATTTAAATTGCTTACAAAGCACAGTAAGGAAAAATTTGAGACAGAAGTTTTTTACAAATGACAACAAACAGTGTTTTTTCGAAAAAATTTTTGAATAATAAAATTTAAAAAAAGTTAAAAAAATATTAAGGGGGATGTTTTTCACAAATGACAAAAAACAGTATTTTTTCTGAAAAATCTTGAAGAAAATAAAATTTGAAGAAAATGAAATTAAAAAAAAAAATCAGTAAGAAAAAATTTGTGGGGGGTATTTTTCACAATTGGCAAAAAATTGGTTTTTTCGAAAATTAAAAAAAAAACTAAAATTTTTTACAAAAAACAGTAAGAAAAAATGTGTGGGGGATCTTTGTAACAAATGAAAAAAACAGTATTTTTTTCTGAAAAACTTTGAAGAAAAAAAATATTTTTACAAAAATCAGTAAAAAAAATTATGGAGCGATGCTCTTCACAAATGGCAAGAAAAGGGGGTTTTTGGAAGATTCAAAAAAATTAAAATTGTTCACAAAAAACAGTAAGAAAAAATTTGAGAGCGAAGTTTTTTACAAATGACAACAAACAGTGTTTTTGGAAAAATTTTTTGAAAAATAAAATTAAAAAAAAGTCAAAAAAATATTTAGGGGGATGTTTTTCACAAGTAACAAAAAACAATTTTTTTTTTCGAAAAATTTTGAAGAGCAAACAAAATTTTTTCCAAAAAAACACAAGAAATAATTTGGGAGTGATGCCAAAATGCCAAAAAATAGGTTTTTTTCGAAAATCAAGAAAAAGTTAAACTAAACAAACAATTATTTTTTTTCGAAAACTTTTGAAGAAAATAAATTTTTATAAAAAGAGTTAAGAAAAAATTTGTGGAGGATGTTTTTCACAAATGACAAAAAACAGTATTTTTTCTGAAAAATCTTGAAGAAAATAAAATTTGAAAAAAATGAAATTAAAAAAAAAAAATCAGTAAGAAAAAATTTGTGGGGGGTGTTTTTCACAATTGGCAAAAAATTGGTTTTTTCGAAAATAAAAAAAAAACCAAAATTTTTTACAAAAAACAGTAAGATAAAATTTGTGGGGGGTCTTTTTCACAAATGAAAAACTTTGAAGAAAAAAGCAATTTTTTACAAAAATCAGTAAAAAAATTAGAGGGCGATGTTCTTCACAAATGGCAAGAAAGGGGTTTTTTTGGAAAATTAAAAAAAAATTTAAATTGCTTACAAAAAACAGTAAGAAAAAATTTGAGAGAGAAGTTTTTACAAATGACAACAAACAGTTTTTTGTCGAAAAATTTTGAAGAGCAAACAACATTTTTTCCCAAAAAAAACAAGAAAAAATTTGGGAGTGATGTCTTTCACAAATATACAAACACAATTTTTTTGTTTGTTTTTAAATAACGTTTTTACAAAAAACAGTAGGAAAAAATTTTAGCGGAAGGTTTTTCACAAATGGCGAAATAGCGCTTTTATCCCAAAAATTTTTAAGAAAAAAATTTTATTTAACAAAAAAAAAATAATAAAAATACGGAAGGGGATTATTTTCACAAATGACGAAACAGCACTTTTATCCCAAAAATTTTGAAGAAAAAAACTATTTTTTCCAAAAAAAATAAGAAAAATACGAAAGGGGATGTTTTTCACAAACAACAAAAAAGGGGTTTTCCGAAAAGTTTTGCAGAAAAAAAACAAAATTAATCAGAAAGAAAAGTAAGAAAAAATTCAAGGAACATATTTTTCACGATTGACAAAATTTGAAAAAAAGCAACCATTTTTTAGAAAAAAAAGTAAGAAAACATTTTAGGAGAATGTTTCTCAAAGTTTTTACAAACAAACGGAAAAAAATTTTAGAGTGATATTTTTCACAAGTGACAAAAAGCAGGTTTTCTGAAAACTTTAGAAAAAAATGTTCACATACACAGATAAGAAAAATTTGAAGGGGAAATCACAAATGACGGTTTTTTCCGAAAAATGTTGAAGAAAAAAACAAATTTTACAAAAAAAAAAAGAAAAAATTTGAGAGCAATGTCATAAATGATATTTTTTTCCGAAAAATGTTGAAGAAAAAACCAAATTTTACAAAAAAAAGAGAAAAAATTTGAAAGGAATGTCATAAATGATACTTTTTTCCGAAAAATTTTGAAAACAAAAAATTGTATTATATGTACTTTATCATCAAAAATTATAGGAAATTTGTTATAAAAACAATAAGAAGAGCTCATTATATTTGACTTTAAAAACTCTTTACCGAAATTAAAATTAATAAATTTAAATCATAAAATTTTTTCAGTTTACTTCCTATTGCCTGACTTCTACTTCCTCCGTCTACAATTAAACGAATTTTCAACCAACTTTGAGACCATGCCCAAAATACTTGGATCGCTCGTATACAATGTTATCACCGCGCAAATGGCAACATTTTCCTAATGTTTCTTTCTAATGGGGTGAACATTTTTTTCGAGGAAAAAGACACTGTGACCTTCGAAAATTCGTTTATTATTTCATTCGCTAAAGGGACTTAGGGAAATTGTATGTATCGATAATATGATAGAAAACATTCACTGCATGCATCAAACAGTTTTCTATAAAATCGATGTTTTACGATAGCCTTCCGAGCCACAAGGTTCAATAAATTTTAAGAGAAGATATTTGAAATCATCAGCGTTACGAGATCGTCGTGGTAAAACCATCTTCTGTCGTGCTTTCGTCTCATTGCTGTACTAGTACCTACTAAGTTGTTTCAGAAAAGTTCACGAGGAAAACAAAGTAAAAACGAATTGTAGAATAGGTAAGAACTTCTTGTTTTCTACTACATTTTTATTTATCATACCGAGATAAATACAATTAGCATGACTGCACAACTGAGGTAAATACGCTCTGTCAAACTTGACTCCATCGTAGCCAGTCAAACAATGTTCCACACCCTAAGATCCGTAACGAATATGTCGAAATATGTTCCAAGATATCAAAGATGTGCAGAATCTCTGGGTTAGGGGCATAGTGGTCTTTCGTGAAATGATACGGCAGCCAAGTACCGAGACTTGGATTTGAGACAGCATTTGGTGAAAGGAACAAGCGCACAAACCTTTATGATCTTTCTGCTTTTACAAGATCGCTCAAAGGGCCACATACATATTTCTGTTGGATGTGGATGTAGACCAACAGTCACGTGACTTTATTAAGCAAAGTTGCTGTTAGTATTATTATAATATTTATCTTACATCCAATATGGAATCGTAAATATGTACATGATTTTTTTCACAAAGATTTTCATTTAGGACATCATTCAGGAAATATTTCTAATTCATATTTGCTCGTACTCACATTCGATATTACGACGTCCATGCAAGACGTACATAGTCGATGGTGCTGATAGTTCTATTCTACTTGCATTATTGTTGTTGTTGCTGTGGTTTGTATCGGTGGTTGTGTTGCGGCTACTGGTTGGCACATTACAAGCTGCATCCGCTGCGCCATACCTGGATGGACCACTCGATTTGAAGTCGCTAAAAATGTAGAAAATACGTAAATTAGTAAGACATTAACAGATGATAAAATATTCGCTATTGGAAATCAATATTAAAAGTGTAATACTATTCGTACTGTGATTTTACGCAGTCCGGGTTCACATACGAGAGGAAGTAAAAATAGAAGGGGTTGTATTAGGTGAAGACGACCTAACGATGATCTACGGCGATGTTAGCCACTTCGTACTGCTGATGAAGTTCATCAGGTTCTTAATATCAAACCCTGCTAAATAAGCAAGCTTAGCAAAGATATGAGAGATAAAAAACTTCGATATTTGCCTTGCGAAATCTAGAGTCTGAGCCTTGATGAAACAAGCTCGTGACTTTAAAAAACGACATAAAAGGAAGTTTTGAACGGTCAAATCGTACCAAAACCGATAGATCATACGACCTGAAAATGAAGCTTCAACGTCTCCATCTTTTTTGAATAACATGTTCTCCAGTCCCAATTCAACGACTTGAGAAAGAAGAAAGTCGTTGAGCATGGCTGTAGCGTTCGCCAACCATAATAGTCACTTGGCCTGCAGCATTTTCAAAAATACAAGGCTCGATGATGCCTTTGGCGTAAACAGCACATCATTCAGTACTTTAAGCGCGAGTATTGACTTCTCGAGGGCCCTACGGGCATTTTTGGTGCTCCAGAAACAATAATTTCACTATTCACATGTCTACAGAGATTCAAATAGGCCTCGTCGTTTATATTGATAGTCAAATCTTCCTCATGGTGGAGATTCAGGACGCCTTGAGCGCAGGTTTCACGCTCAACAGTTGTTGGCTGATGCACTGCCATCACTTTCAAAAAGTGCAGCTTCAAGTTTTTTACCAAAATTCTTTGCCCATACCAACATTTTTTGGCCAAATAAATGGAACATCATCTCGTCGATACGCCGACTTCCTCTGCGACATCTTCAGCTACAGCTGCGATAGTGTCAGCAAAACGGTTGCTCCGGGACCCAAGTATGATAGCTGATAACCTTGTAGGTTTGGTCATCCGAAGTAAAATTGTGAGAGTAACGTCGACTGCCACCGGGAACTCGGCAGCAAAATTCACACGTATTCACATTTTCGTTCAATTCGTTTTTGTTCAAATGGAAACAAAGTAAATAATATGGGCGTTGATTGTTTTTTTCGGTTAACGGTCTGCTGTTGGTCACACCTCTGCATTCGCTACATCGTGCACGAAACCGGCCAGGCCGGGCAGAATCTCATATTGCTTCATATTCTCCAAAGCGAGCGGTTGAATGACGTAGTGTTAGCTCAGTCGGTGTCCGAATCTGCATCGAAATTCAAAACTATTCCGCGCTGCTGAGAAAGGCAACACAAATTCGAAGCAGTGTTGACATTAGTCGCCATTTGTAAAAATTGTAGCACCTTCCGATAAGATGATTACATTTCAAAAACATTTCAAAGCATTCATTTTAATATGAAATATTGATGGCAGTTCTTAAAAATATTACAATTTATTGATATCAGATCACGAAGCAGTAATTAAAGGTGATTTAAGATATCTAATTTCCCCCTATGTCTGCCATCTTGAGCAACCTAATAAATCTGTGAAGACCTCTGGGAAAACCGCTGATTATTTCAGAGCCAATACTAAAGACAAAATACTCAAAAGCATAGTAATGAAAACTTTTGCTAAAATGTTGCCAGGCAGTACTGTTTTTGATGTGCCACAAAACGTGTGCAGAAGAGGACGTAAAATTTGTTCATGTCACAAAAGACATAATGAAAATAAGAATAAGTTGTCATCAGTTTTCGGCAACGAAAAACGAGTTCGGTCTATATCGGAAGAGGAAGAAGTAGTCTAGCGATACTCCTTCGATACCTATCGAAATTTTGCACTGCTGGAATGAGACCAAAAAGGAAGCATTCTTCGGTTGACGCTTCTATGCAAAAAGAGTAAAATGCAAAAAACTACTTAGAGCAAAGGTCACCTGCTAACTATGTAATGAAAAAAAAATAGGTGAAAAATCCCTCAACTTCCTTTTGCTGTGCACAATTTTTTCTAAGCCATAAACTTTATATTATTTTGTAATATACTAATTTGATATAAAATCTATAACCCATAGAAATTTTACAAAAATATCTGTATAAATCTATAGTCCGACCAGTTCTTTGCTGTGGATCGCAGTCTTGGACAATAAGTGATAAGAAATTTTTAGGCAAATCTTCGGTGCAGTCAAAGATAATGGCGAGTGGTGTATAAGGAACTGCTGCCAACTTATGAGTGCGGAAAACGTTGTGCGGTTCATCAAAGCTCAAAGACTAAGATGACTAAGCGATACCATGAGAATGGACCCACGAGAGCTCGACGAAAAGTAATTAACACTAAAACATTTGCAAGGAAAGCAAGAGGCAGACCAAGATCAAGATGGATTGACGAACTAGAAGACGACATGAGGAAACTCAGGGTAACCAATTGAAGGGAAACAACCAAGGATCAGATTAAACAGAGGCATTTTATACAGCAGGCCAAACCTCACACAGAGCTGTAGCGCCAAATAATGATGACGATGAAAGTCTCACGAATATCAAGCTATCTCGCTTCAGTTGAGTAAACGCGAACACAGTTGCACTCAGTGTTTGCTGATAACAGAGCTAACTGTGTTGGTGTCATGAGAGAAAATAGAGGACGATTCTGGTTTGCTTTTTTGGCATTGTTATTGTCCAATAACGGGAGTATTTAATTCGATCATAAATATCAGAAAATGTCCAGAAAATATATTCTAATATTCAAGATAAAGGAAAGTAGTTTTAGTATATAAATAAAATAATAGTTTTCCAATGAAAATTCCAGCACAGAAGATTTGCATGGTTAATAATCCCTCTGTTGTCTCTATACGAGTATAAGTAGTTGTTGCTCTGGTTGCGCCTGAGAGCATTCTGAAAAATATTTGCATGCCTCTTTCTAACTGTTAACATAGTATGTGACAATCACTGCTAACATAACATTTTATGTTAGATCAGTAATGTTGAGTTAACGTCGCTCTGAAGGAAAGTTGACGAACTTTAATATAACAACAATTGTAACAGAATTGTTACATTTAACAGCGATGTTTAACAGCAATTAAAACTCGTTAGGGATAAATTGCTGCTCTCTATAAAAAGCGAGGACGTTAACTACTGTTGAATAAGAAATTTAAGTACTTCTTCGATAGTTGAGTTCGATATGCGTGCCTATATTTTAGGTAACACATATTAACATTTTCTGAATGTAAATATGTACAATATATTAAAAAAATATGCAAGTACAGTAGGGGCATCTTTACAAAAACAAACATAAAGCATTGCAAAAAAATCTCTAGCGGCATCTGCGGCAGTGTGGCTACTGCATGAGCGATTGCTCCCGAGCAATGAGTCAAAATCAGCCACCTAGCGTAGCAAACAGGAGTGCCAGAACAGGAACAAAGCGACAAAGCAGCGTGTAAGTGCTCCTTGAAGTATGCTGTGATTTACTGTGATTGTTGCAAGTTGAGTCCAGCGAGAGATATGCCAATGGGGAAAAATCTGAGAAAAGAATGCAAGCAAACACAATAATAAGAAACAAAAAGTGGTATTGTAACTTGAATGCAAGTAAAGATGCAACAGTACCAGATGAAGAATTATATATTTACATGGTTGAATGCGAATGGAAAAGAAGGTAGGAAGGTAGGAGGGTGGGAAGGTAGGAAGGAAGGAAGGAAGGAAAGGAGGAAAGCAACAAGAGACAAGAAATACTTGTAGCATAAAAGTCGTCTCAGAGAAAGTTAAGTGAAGTGCAGTGAGGCAGGCACAGGGACAGCGACAGAGGTAACGCGCCAGCCGACTGTCCAGAGGCAACAATCGAAATGCCGGGAAACGGTAAATAACAGCAACAAATGCCACCAAATAACAATAAAGCAGAAATTGTTGCATCACTAAAGGTGCCCTACAACAATGCGAGCTCAGTATGCACAGCGCAACTACGATTGCATGGCAGTTATGTGCAGCGTAGCGCTAAGGAGCAATAATTTCATAGCATTCTTAAAGATATGAAATGAAAGAGAAAAGAAAAGAAAAAAATGATTTGCATATCAAACGGGCGCCAGATGATGAATGGCGGGCAGACAATGCCAAGCAGTTGTGCGTATGTTAACCGAAGGAGCTGCAGAAGAAAAAAGGAAAAATAAAAAATAAAAATATAAAAAATAAAAATAAAAGTTAAATGGAGCGTCCAGAGAGGAGTGCGTAGGGCGGCGGTCGCCTTTTGCTGCAGGCGCAATCGTACACAATTCTGCATTAATGAAGAAGAATTGTCCTCCTGCTTACTGCAGTCCAAGCTGCAACTGAAAGTATGCAATGAATTTGCAGTGACATACCTTACAATGCGTCACTGTGTACAACAATGCGTTTGCACGCCTGTAAGTATGCACGACTTTAAGTACCTTATCTTTTACTGTAGTAAAATGAGTTTTTAAATTAGTTACTCTTTTAAGCGATTCAATGAAATTGTTTTTTAAAGTTTCTCAACAGCATTTTCTCATTCTCTTTGCCCCCACCCCCCCCCCCCTAATGACTGACATGTCTTATCGCATGCCACTTTTCAACCGAGTAAGTGTCGATAAAAACTTTTTCTCAGGCAAATTAGCAAAAGAGAAAAAGTGAAAATCATTCAATTTAAAGTTGCCGCTTTGCGCAAACGTGCATCAACACGCCCCGCATAAATGCATTCACACATCACGCTCTTTATGCATGTGTGTGTGTGTGTGTGTGTGTCGCATCAGAATAGCCCCTCTACAGTAGCGCTCGCCATTTTATTTTAGCGCATTTCTCACAAATATTGTAGGAAATCACATTGAAACTTCACTTTTCTTCGACTTCTGAAAATCGTTTATTTCTCCCCTTTTTTGCGAAATTTAAATCGCTTTATTTTCATATATTTTCCTTTTTGTTTTTTGGTTTAGTAATTCATGCAAATTTTCTTTAGTTGCAACTTGGCGTGAAAACTTTTTGCCAAATATTTGCCAATTTTATGCGCTCCATCGTCTTCTTCTCCGTTAGCATTTGTTTGAAAATTTCGAGCCAAATTGTTAGTCGCTAATTTTCGCTTCAACAACAATTCAATGGAAATTCGAAAATTGCAAATGTGTGAAAATTGCAAAAAAACAAAAGTATATAAAAAAATGTTAGAATAGCTGAATAGCGAAATTCTACGATAGGAAAGTAAATGGAAGTGTGAAAAGTAAATGTAGTGCTGGGAGTTGTGTGATCAGCAAACTAGAAAAAAATGCACTTGGAATACACAACACCCTGGTTCAAATAGATGCGCAAATTTTGACCAGTTTTGAAAAGCGTTAAGTAAGTAAAAAAGTTAAAAAATATATTTATTTTTCAATTTTTATAAATTTTTAGAGCGCAGCGACTACAAAAATATACACCACTGTGCAAAATAATAGATACGCGATATTTTAGTCAGTTAAATTTTGTATAAAAATATAGTTCATTCTGAGACAAATGTCATATGAATGCACTTGGAAACTTTGTACAAGATTTATAAACTTTACAAATTACAAAAACAAAAACAACTTAGTAGAAAATGTTTAATAAAAGTTTTTTTTTTTTTAAATAAAAAAATAATTATATAATTTTTTATTATTAACCCTCGCGAACACGCGCCTCGTAAGATAGCACGGATTCTCGCGCATGAGCATTTTGCTCACTTCATGTAAGAATGTAACTTTTTAATGGATTACGATTTTTAAACATTTCCCTTTTAACATAGCTATAATACCAAGTCATTTGTTTGCAATTATGTGTTTATTTAAGAAATTCACACTGTAAAATTATATAAATTCATTCAATCAAGACATAACCAAAAACAACATTCATACTTTAGTATATTAACAAAAAACACTCCTTGTAACAAAATAAATAAATAAAAGACAAAAATCAGTCTTCGGTAAGATTGCCATTTACGTTGCTTTCGAAGCAAGGTGGGCACACATACTTAACGTGTTCCGTGCAGAATAATTTTCCACATAAAGTGCAGCCTTTTTTCGAACGTCTGTTTTTACTCCTGGGGCAAAGCTCGCAAAAGCCAGGTTGTAGGTGTTGGTTTTCAGGTTCTTTTGCTGGTACAATGCGATCCATAGTATTTCTTAAATCATGAGGTAAAGTTTTTATGGCCTGCCGATTAGAAATAGGTGGCTTTATTAGCTCTTTTTAACTTTTTTCGTTTAGAGACAAGAACCTTGTTTTCGGCAAATGCAGTCATTGTATGTGGTTACGGCCTTCCTTTTGCTGAAATAAATTGAGGTGGAATTTCGTTTTTATTTTTTCTTATTGTATCCACAATGGTCGTTCTATATTGTTTGTATAGTTCATCTGCTAAAAGCGTTGAAGTAAAATTATCATGGTAATGTTTCCACTATTCAAATGGCAGCAACCTTTTCACTGTACTGTAGCGATAGAGCGATAATGCTTATCAACTAAGCGTGAATTTACCAATTTAGCGTCCTCTAAAGGATTCAAGCATTTCATCAATAGTACAATACTCTCCAGGAATATAGCAGTCACTGCAAAACTTATTAAATATTTCAAAAACTTCACGGAAAGCTGCTAAGTTATCAGTTTCGATCCTCTGTAAGCGAGAGTCAATGTCATCAAATCGAACAACACGGAGCAAAAACATTGGACATTGCGGCTCTGGAAATATCAGGAGCAGTTCCGTCTTGAAGCCACATCTCTTTTAAATTCAAATGATTCATTTTTTTTCATTTATGCCTATAAATGCATTTAATTCAACAGCATCTGTCGATTTGCAATCCCTATCACGTGCAGGTGTCCTCCTATTTTTTTAATATATATATTTGTATATGTCACAATTTTTTCTATCAAAGTATTTGACAAAAACAAGGCCAGACATTCTGATGGAGTTCGAGCATTTTTTGCTATACTTTTAACTCCTGGCAAATGTATTATTATTATATATTACACTGCCTCGTACGAACATTGCGAAGGGATTGACCCAGTGCCCATTTGGTGCACTTATCTTTTCCCCAATATACACTGCGTCTACCTCGTGGTGTCTCAGCATACTCACAAACGCTGCCCTCCTCCTCTTCCTCCTCCTTAGTGGATTGTTCAGAGTCAGTGTTGTGGTCACTACGTATAGTTTCACCATCACTATCTGGAAATAATTCATTTTCATCATAATCTAAGCTATCATCATCTAAAACTTCTTCCAACCAGGAAGCAAGTTGTGAAATATCTTTTGCACAACGAAGACGTTTGCGTTCCATTTCAGCAACACTAGGAAATACTAATATAAGTGTTGTGAAAGAAAGTAATCTTAGAATTAAAACCGAGGTTTTCAACAAAAAAGATAAATCAAAAAATACTTACATTGTTTCTCGCGCAATGAGCAAAATACCGCTCTTAAAAATCAACCGTCTGCCTACACGTCCGATCGTGCACTAATCCAAAGAAATGCTCGTCAAAGTACGAAGCACAACTACTAGCGAAGGTACTCACCACAATAAGTGCCAGAATTACATAGAACATAAAAATTTCGCGAAATGAAAAATTGCTTGAGCAAAATGCTCATAGCGCGTGTTCTCGAGGGTTAATAAATTAAATTATTATTAATGATTAAATAATTAATTGCATATTGATCAAATTAAATTATTTAATTTTTGTTTTTACAAATTTTTACTTCCAACGATTTTTCAAACAGACTTTGAAAGAAATTATCAAAATCAATCAGAATTTTTAGCCACTTTAAACTTGCCCTTTATTATACCAATATTTAATGGGCTATGAAGTTTAGTTTCAAAATTTTCAGCCCAATTTTTTTTTTGATTCTTATTAAAAAGCTTGAAATTCTGATGAAAAATTTTCAAATTTTTATATATGTTGTACACATGATGGAAAGAATAATGAGATGGTGCCTATCTTGGTGCCGTTACTTTGCTCTCAGCGAATTCGTCAATGAGTTACGTCGTTGGCCAAATTGCCATTTTCTTAACTTGATTTAGCATTTTTTTTTTGTTATTTAGTCTCATAGTTTTAGTTCTTTCTTCATGACATTTATCTAGCCTGTTCTAATTGAAAGTAATGCTTATAATTTTGTAAAATATACATTTTTTTTTTTAATTAGTTCAATAATTCACTCAGTCTTATTTAGCTTTACTTTTTTTCACATCTAGTCACATTATCCGCACTTGCATTTGCTGTTGGAGTTCTTCTGCTTTCAGCAGTCAAATCTCTCTCTCGCTACGGCAGTGTTGCCTAGCTTTGGATATAAAAACGCACTAAAATGCCCATTTAAAGAAAATAAAATACCAAATTTTTATTGAATCACTTAAAGAACATTGAGTGCATGACAAATTTTCTCTAAAATGTGCGT